>JACEEZ010017201.1:290000-357500 GCA_016584305.1 Chionoecetes opilio
GAGTGGATAGGGCTTTGAGTTAGACTTAGAAGATCATTAATGAATAATAGAAAGAGAGTGGGTGATAGGACAGAACCCTGGGGAACACCACTATTGATAGATTTAGGAGAAGAACAATGTCCGTCTACAGTAGCTGCAATAGAACGGTTTGAAAGGAAACTTAAGATGAAGGTACAGAGAGAAGGATAGAAACCGAATGATATATATATATATATATATATATATATATATATATATATATATATATATATATATGTGTGTGTGTGTATATATATATATATATATATATATATATATATATATATATATATATATATATATATATATATATATATATATATATATATATATATATATATATATATATATATATATATATATATATATATATATATATATGTGTGTGTGTATATATATATATATATATATATATATATATATATATATATATTTATATATATACTAGCCGCAAAGCCGCTCTCCGGGCGGACTTTTTGGCTAGCTCCTGCGGAGGGCTATTGGTGGGCCTTCGGCCCACCAAACACACTCTCCAGATAGCCCCGTCTAGCTATCCTGAAATCATGGATGTAGAAATGTATGTAATAACGCCAACCCATTCACATCACCCCCAACCCATTCACTCACCCATTACCCATCACCCCCCACCCATTCACTCACCCATTACCCATCACCCCCCACCCATTCACTCACCTATGACCCATCACCACACACCCATTCACTCACCCATTACCCATCACCCCCCCATCTATTCCCTCACCCATCATCCATCACCCCCCACCCATTCACTCACCCTTCACCCCACACCCATTACCCATCACCCCACACCCATTACCCATCACCCCACACCCATTACCCATCACCCCACCCATTCACTCACCCATTACCCATCACCCTACATCAAGGTTTCCTCAATTCTCGCAAACCACTTTTTTTTCACAATTCTCGCTAACAGGCTGCTAAAAAAAAAGAAAAAGTGATCGGATCATCTCATAAGTGGGCTTAAAACCTTCCCCTGGTCGACCCGATTCCAAAACTGTGCCATATGAGGGGATTGTGCCATTGGGGGCGGCACCTATCGCGGACAGACAGACACACACACTTTCGCTTATATATATATATATATATATATATATATATATATATATAATTGTTACGCCCCCCCCCCCCCCCCGCACACACCAGGTGAACATAGTGTAGGGCTGACAAGACGCAACAAACCGCTGCTTGACGTACTAAGCACACGAAAGGGGATTCGGTGTGTGAGTGAGAAGCGAGCTGTATAACAATCCTCGAGTCTTTCTTTACCACCTATCTCACAGGCGAAGGAAACACTTGTCACTCCTTTCTTGAGTTTACTTACTGAGGTTCTGATACAATAGACATGAAGTACAAGGAGGCAGAGAGGAAACAGGCAGACACCGCACTCACTACAAGCCCTGTATACATCCACACACGATCCACACGCTAGTTTTATCCACCCGGTTTATCCACACGTATTATCCACACGTATTATCCAAAGGCAGAGTCGATAAACAGTCACGCTAGTGGCAGGTGCACAAAGGGGAAGGCACGGGAGGCAGTGTTGCCAGACAGTCTGGTCTCAAATTCCCTAAATATTCGGGGGAAAATCCCCAAAAATCCCCATTTCATATTTTTGTCCATACTTGTTATAAAAATGCTGAAATATATGCTACATAACTACTCCACATGTAAATTAAAATTGCTATGTTGATTTTATGTACGTACAAATAATTCATACTTTGTTTTACACAATATATTACATTACACATGAAGTACTAGCATAATTCACTTTTTTATAATAATCATCACAAGGACTGCCAAAAAAAAAAAGGCAGTAATAGGATACAGCCTCATGAACATTTAATAAAAAATACATTTAATAAAATGTCCTACTTTAGGCTGATGGGGATGATATATTTCCTTAAATTGCTTAGAAATATGATACAGAAATAATTAAAAATATTAATGCTCTTAGCCTCTTGGGGAACTTAAATAATCCAACTAATATTCTGGACATACTGTACTAAGCCAGAAAGAAAAAATAGAATAACACATTTGCATACCAAATAATATCATCACTCGAATCATCATTTTCATGGTATTTGTAGATAGTCATCATGTTGACTAGTTTATCATTTACAGCAAAATTGAAACATTCCCGGCCTTTCAAATACCGCTTTGAATGCAGAAGTCCAACTAGAGTTCTGGTTGAGAGTTTGTTTCTTTGTTTTGTTTCTAAATTGTTTACAGATGAAACTATCCTTTCTGCTGTGGCACTAGAATGAGGAAGACGCAATAGCCCAGAAACAAAACTTGACAAATTTGGAAACATGGGGGTTTCACCAGTAATTCTTATCTGCAGTAATGATTATAGGGCACGAATAACATCATATCATACATGCAGGTTCTACAATCGTCCAAAAACTCATGGTAATCATTGATATCTTGAACCTTTGAACGTCGAAAAAACCCGAAGGCGGCAACTTAATTTACCGTCTATTTTTTTTTTTAGCTTTGGCTCATTCGCGTTCAGTCCGTGTCCTTATTTCTTCCTTGCCGTCGGTTTAACCTCATGTTTTCTTTTAACCTTCATATTAATAATATTATTTTAAGCGATAAAATACATATTTTTTTCAGAAGCCTCAAAAGTCCCCAAATCGAGAGTGAATGTCCCCATGTCCCCATCAGGGCCCCGAAATCCCCAAATATAGAGACAGATCCCTAAATCTGGCAACTCTGCGGGGAGGAACGAGCTACAACAAGTCTTACTCAGGCAGTTCTCTTATCCTCACTGGCGGAGTCACTGCCGCCGCCTCCTTCCTCACAACCGGCCAACCGCACTGCCCTGGGGCTCCTCGATCCCCTCAGTCACACACCGCCGACTCATACACAGAGACACACGCACAACAAATGCCTCTACTGCTTACGCGCCACCTCCACTATCAACCCAATACACAATCACCATCACTATAATTACCACACAAACATGCGTAACAATATATCGATATATCTATATATATATTAGTGATGGACCGAATGTCTATTTTCCGTATTCGCAAATGCTAATGCAAATAGCGAATATTACATAATATTTCAAGTAATTCACTAATTTTGATATTATGCATGCAACTGAAATATTTTGTATGTATTGTAAGAGTTCAGCCATAAAAAAAACTTAATGTCTTAAATATATTACGCCATTCAATTTTTTATGTTTCCAAGGTGCGGGACGAGGACCCACTCATACCGTGGCCACCGAGAGGGAAGGCCTGATATATTGCCGTGACGTCACACCATCGAGATCTCACCGCTCCACTCCCCGTACAAGTGTACCTACCTAATATAATGTTTATCAGTATAAAAGATATACTGTTATCTTCGGAAATGTTTGTTCTATAATATTATCAAATAAAAAACCGTAAAACACACAAAAGAAATGCCATTATGAGATTTTCAAGAAATATGCATTATATTAAACTCTTCACCATTTAATATTTTGCGCAAAAACTTTTTACATGGAGAATATCAATAATAGAAGCGGAATTTCATTAGCTTTCCATTAATATATATTGTTTTCTGATAAATGAATTAGAACCATGCATAGATTAGCATTAGCTAAATAAATAACCTCATCAATCTGGAAAAATTACCCGCTTTCATGATGTTATTTATTTAGTTAGCGCTAATTTATGCATAGTTCTAATTCATTTATCAGAAAAGGAAATATACCAATGGAAAGCTAATTAAATTCCGCTTCTATTGATATTCTCCATGTAAAAGGTTTCTCGCAAAATATTAAATGGTGAAGAGTTTAAGTTAATGCATATTTCTTGAGTCTCATAATGGCATTTCTTTTGTGTGTTTTACGGTTTTTTATTTGATAATATTATAGAACAAACATTTCCGAAGATAACTGTATATATTTTATACTGATGAACATTATATTAGGTAGGTAAACTTGTACGGGGAGCGGAGCGGTGAGATCTAGAGGATGTGACGTCACGGGCAATATATCAGGCCTTCTCTCTCAGTGGCCACGCTCTTACACGCATCCTACCAACCTCTTTCCCCAACCTACACCCTTTGAAAGAGATAAAATGAGGTAGGAGGATAAGGTAGAAAAGGCAGAGAGGAGACAGGCAGACACCGCACTCACTACAAGTCCTGTATACATCCACACACGATCCACACGCTAGTTTTATCCACACGAGACAGGTGTATCCAAAGGCAGAGGCGATAAACAGTCACGCCAGCAGCAGGTGCACAAAGGGGAAGGCACGGGGAGGAACGAGCTACAACAAATCTTACTCAGGCAGTTCTCTTATCCTCACTGCCGCCGCCTCATTCCTCACAACCGGCCAACCGCACTGCCCTGGGGCTCCTCGGTCCCCTCAGTCACACACCGCCGACTCATACACAGACACACACACACACACACAACAAATGCCTCTATACTGCTTACGCGCCCCCTCCACTATCAACCCACTACACAATCACCACCACTATAATTACCACACAAACATGCGTAACACTGCCTCCTCCCTTCCAAGATGACCGACCTCGGTCACCCTCACACTATTAGCGCTCACTCTACACATTAACACTTATTACTAAGAAATACAGAAACATAGCAGCATATCACTTGTACAATTAGTGATTAAATTTCCTCATGCTTATCCATCACATAGTCCTTCCACCACAGGGGTTGTCACCTAGCCCGCTGTGGTCTGTCCTTTCCCTAGGGAGCTGTCGCCCCCGCGTTATGACCCACTGCCTCAGGCTCTGAGGGCAGGCCCAAACCTGTCTCGTTCAAGGTCATCCGTGACAGATCCTCGCGGCTCCACGCGTCATCCTGTAATTCTCCACACTTTGTTCTGGCTCTCCCGGACGTAACTGCACCCCCACCTCAATCTCCACGTCTTCGCTGTTCTCGACTCCTTCGTTACCCCACGAGTACGTTCCTGGGCCGTGGTAAGCCCAGAGACGATCTGCGTGGACCACTCGGGAGCGTCTCTGATCCCCACGACGAATCCTGTAGGTCACGTCAGAGAGAGCCTCCAGTACATCATATGGTCCATCCCAGGGTCTCTGGAGTTTGGGCGAGAGTCCCTTCCTCTACCGGGGGTTGTGCAGCCACACCTGGTCACCGACGTTGAATGTGGCCCCACGCGAACGCCCATCTTAGCGTGTTTTCATAGCGCGCCCTGCCACCCGCATGTTGTCTCGGGCGTGGCGATGTGAGTCAACAAGCTTCTCCCTCAGCGCCTGAACGGAACCTGGCGCGACAGGAACCGTGGATTCCTGAGGAGGGCGCCCTGTGGCCAGATCCACTGGAAGCCTTAATTCCCGGCCAAACATCAGTCGTGCATGAGTGTAGGTGGTCGCTTCGTGCCTGGACGACTGATATGCCATCAACAGTGTTGGCAGCTTGACGTCCCAATCTCGCTGGTCCCTGCTGCAATACTTGGCCACCTCGTGCATCAGCGTCCTATTGAAACGCTTCACCATACCATCCGACTGAGGCCTCAGTGGGGTGGTGCAAGTCTTCTTGATCCGCAGCAACCGGCAACACTCCTGGAAGACCGAGGACTCGAACTCCCGCCCCTGATCGGAATGAAGTTCCTGTGGCACCCCAAAGCACGTGATAAAGTTCATCACCAGCGCCTCAGCCACAGTCCCAGCCTCATGGCTGGGGAGCGCGTATGCCTCAGGCCGCTTGGTAAAATAATCCATTATCACACAGATTAATCTATTCCCCTGCGTGGTGATGGGGAGCGGCCCAACTATGTCCACTCCAGAGGCGCACCAACCTGGTAAAGTTGGAGGGGCGCACGTGTCCTTCTCTCGGGACCATTGCGAACGCAACACACCTCACAGGCCCGACACCACTCTTGCACGTCTCGCCTCATGCCACCCAATAGAAGCGCTGCCACAATCTGTCCAAGGTCTTCTTTTCCACTAGGTGGCCGCTGGTATACACCATCGTGCAACTCGCGTAGCAAATCACGCCTCAGGGCGCGCGGCACCAAAACCACCCAGTAACTCGGCCGCCCACGAGTATCTTCCCATCGCCGCTGTAGCACTCCATCCTCCAGTCGCAGCATGGCCCACTACTGCCACAGGTGCTTCATGACGGGGCTCTCTGGTGCCACTTCCTGTCTGCTAGGGCGCTCTGGAGACTCTTGCATCCACTGGATCAAGAGAGCGAGATCTACATCCTCTCTCTGCGCCTGACACCACTGCTCCTAGGCATCCACAGTGTGCCCCCACACCTGCAACCGCCGGTACATCACACGCTCCTTTACCTTAGAGCAATGTGAGCATCCAGGCTCACACGGGCGGCGGCTCAGACTATCGGCATTGTGATGGATGCGGCCGGGGCGATGCTGAACTTCATACTGGTACTGCTCCAGCCAGCCTAGCCACCGTGCCAACTGCCCTTCAGGTGCCTTGAGGGTTCAGCCACTGTTAGGCCGCGTGATTTGTCTGTCCTTACAGTGAACTGGGTGCCATATAAGTAAGGATGGAAGTCTTCCGTGTTCCTCACTACTGCCAGAAGCTCCTTTCTGGTCACGCAGTAGTTACGTTCGGGCCCAGTAAACTTAGCACTGTAGTATGCTACCACGTGCTCTCTTCCATCTTTCACCTGCGACAGCACGGCGCCAAGACCCTCGGCACTGGCATCGGTCTCCAACAGGTAGGGGCTGGCCGGGTTTGGGTAAGGCAGCACCGGTGCTTCGACCAGGGCACGCTTCAGGCTGTCAAACGCCTCCTGACAAGCCTCACTCCATTCGAAGCGTGCCCCTTTCTTTGTGAGGTGGTGGAGAGGGGAGGCGACACTGGCGAACTCAGGGACGAAGCGCCGGTAATAGGTACAAAGGTCCAAGAAACTCCTGACGTCAGCCACGCTGGTGGGAACGGGCCACTCCTGCACCATAGCCACCTTCTGGGGGTCGGTCTTCACCCCGCCTCTGCCGACGCTGTGCCCCAGGAACGGCAGCTCAGGCTGGAAAAGGAGACACTTCTTCGGGCTGAGTTTCAAGTTGGCAGCCCCCAGACGCTGCAGCACCTCTCTCAGCCGCTCCAGCTCCTCCTCGAAAGTGCCTCCAAAAACTATCACATCGTCGATGTAGACGAGGGCCGTCCTCCAGTGCAATCCCTCCAAAAACTCTCTCCATCAAACGCTCAAAGCAGCTTGGCGCGTTACACAAACCGAAGGGCATAACGGTAAATTGCCAGAGCCCCTGGCCAAAGGAGCAGGGCCGTTTCTAGCCTTTTCGGGGCCCTAAGCAGAATGCTGTTTGGGGGCCCCTATCTTATAAAACTATGGTGAGTTCATGCATTTAACATTTAAATACTTCAATTTGATGCACTTTATAAGGTAAAAGAGGCCAGAACGGCGACAAACTCTTAATATCTTTTATTTTAAATCTCCAGTAAAAAAAACTCAAGTTGACCCTACAAAAATGATAATAAATGTGACACACTGGGGCTCCGCTACAGCCACTACTGAATCTGCATTGTATCATCTCCCAAAATGAGTAAATAATGCAAATAATGCAAATAAGTGAGACAAGATGTTTTTTTCCTGAAAATCTTATTTGTAATCTAAGGAAATGTTAAACATGTTAAAAAATCTAAATTAGGCAAACATTGCAACTGATAAATTCTAAACATATATAAATATCCCAACTTTTTCAGGACTTCAGGAGGCAGGTATCCCCTCAATAACACAGATTTGCATGATCAGTCTTCAAAACTTCTGCCTTCTGGCTTTTTTAGAAGCAAAGTCATTGATGACCTCATCGTATGATAGCTGCTTGCCTATCTCCTGATTGATACTGATGATTGAAAGTCCACTGAGGCGATTCTGTCCCATGGATGACCTCAGGTAGGTCTTAATGAGCTTAAGCTTTGAAAAGCTCCTCTCTGCTGAGGCCACGGTCACAGGAAGAGTGCAGACTATTCTAAGAGCAATCCACAGATTGGGGTACAGTTCCTTCAACTGCTTTTTGTGGATGTAGGAGAGAAGCTGTAGTGCAGTCATGTCATCTGAAGGGAGGCTTGGCAAGTTGCTGATTTCAAGAGCCAGTTCCTTTCCATCAATGTCTTTTTCATCCTCGGTACTTAATGTGCTGCAGAACTCGTCACACTGGTTGGACAGTGCCTAACCATCCAATTCTTTAAAGTTAAGCAGCACGCCAAATCTGGATCTCATTACACCCAGGCTTTTAAACCTTTTCTTTAATGACTCAATAGTGGTGTCCACAACCACATTAAAGAATGCAATTTCGAGTCTTTGCAAGGCATCTCCGATAGGCTCGTCTGGGGCTTCATAGGCAAAGTGTTTCCTTGTGCTTCTAAGCCTTTTCTCCTTAAGTACAGCCTCCACATTCATCTCGTCACATATGTCTTTAGCAGAGGCCTGAGCTGCAGGAAATCCAGTGTCTCTGTATCTTGTCAGTGAGGTTTTTGCCTTCATGAGGAGGTCAACTGCTACATCAAGCTGCATTGTGGCAGACTGCAGGAGCTTGCTTATATGGTTTATTTGGTGGAGGATATCATACCATACCACTGTACAGATGTGGAACCGGTATGACCCAACCTCCTCGGCCAAAGCCTGTGCTTCTACCTTGGTCAGGGCATCTGTGGCTTTGTCCCTGACCTCCAGCAGTGCCTCCCTTATGTTAGGGGCCTGGTACCGCACAGCCTCAATGCTGTTAATACGGCTCTCCCACCTCGTTTCACTCCAAGATTTCAGTGTCAGAGCCACATGGTCCTTCAATATTGCCCATCTTTTTGGTGATACTGAGGAAAGGTTATACAGTTTTTGTATTTTGCCAAAGTAGATAATGGCATCTGTGGACCCTTTTGCTGCATCAGCCACAACCAAGTTCAGTGTATGTGCCCTACATGGAACAAAAAGTGCGCGAGGATTTTTCTCCAGCAGCTTTGCTTGTACACCTTTGTTCCTCCCCTTCATGTTCGCCCATTGTCATACGACTGTCCTCTGCAGTCGTCAAATGGAATATTCAGCTCCTCTAGTTTATTCAAAATCAAAGAGGATAAAGCAAGACCTGTTGTTTGGGAAGCCACAAAAAATCCTAGGAAGTGTTCCTTGACTTCCGGTGCTTCGTCATCGTCCATTTTAACAATCCTTATGACGACCGACATCTGCTCCTGGTGGCTTAGATCAAGAGTACAATCTAAAATGACTGAATAATATTTGGACTGCTTAATTTCAGCCACCATTGTATCCAATATTTTCCCACTGATTGAAGCAATCAACTCATTTTGGATCTCATTTCCAAGATAGCTGGAATGACTGAACTGCCCATTTTCCACACGAACAATATGCTTCTTCATGACAGGATCAAATTTGGCAAGCAGCTCCACCACTTTTAAGAAGTTTTCATTGTGTTGCTGGTATAATGTATTTGTAGACCCCCTCAATGCAAGATTTCTCTCAGCTAGAGATTGCATGATACAGATTAAGCGGGTCAGAACATCCCTCCAGTGCTTCTTCTCAGCTTCTAAAAGTGTCCTTTCGGCTTGATCTATGGTTGTGCCTGTTTGTAGACGCAGGTGCAAATCCTTCCACGTTGCCATATGGTGTGTGTGCTCTGGACTGATTTCATGACTTTTCAGAAGTGTACCAATGTTCCTCCAGTCAGAAAGCCCCTCTGTCATTAATTTATAGTCCTTTCTTGAGAATAGCTTGCAGCAATAGCAGTAAACTGCATCGTTTTTTCTCGAGTAGGTAAGCCAAGTCCGCCTTATCTTTTCCCCATTCACCAATGTCCTGTAGAAATAATGGTGATGAAAGCTTCTGCCATCTTCTCTTTTGGGAAATGTGAGGCTTTTTTTTTGGGCTAATCTGAAATGGTCCTCTACCTACTAGGTCTGTCCTGACTGAATCTAATAGACGTGAAGGCCAATCACGTTGATCAATTGGTTGACCAAATGCAGGGCGTGGTGCTCGTGAGTCTGCTGGTGAATAAGGTGTACCTGGTGTTTGTCGGTCAGAAGGCAGTGAAGATGGGCCTGATGCTTGTGAGTCTGCAGGTGGAGCAGATTGACGTGGTGCTTGATGGTCAATAAGAGAAGATGAGTTTGCAGGTGTAGACGATGAACCTGGTGCTTGTGAGTCTGCAGGTGGAGCAGATTGACCAGGTGCTTGTTGGTCAGTAAGTGGAGATGATGGCTCTGGTATCCTTACACTAGCAGTCTCATCTGGCTGGACTGGCCCTCCACGTCCAAAGTATTTCAGAAGTGCCCCTGCAGAGGAAAAATAGTGTATAGTCTTTCATAATCTAATCATTTTACAAATAGGTGACAACATAGAGTCCTAGATATTGTATTTTTATTCTACCTAAATTTGATTTGCTTAGTCCTAGCCAGTAGCCACCTAGGCCTGTACTGGATACTGTCATCAAGGGAATAATCAGGTGGGGGACGGGGGGGGGGGGGGGGCAAGTCCCCCCCTACTTTTAAAAGTGGAGGGACATATTATCTTTTGTCCCCCCCCAATTTTTGATCAAAACCATGACAGAAGTACTTGATTTTGCTTCCATGAATGTAGTTTAAATTAGTTGAGCACTTATCTTTAAAAAAAATATATAATTTACTTCAATTTTTGGTATATTGTTATAGGAAAAGCGAAAGAAATGGGTTTCAATATGTTGTGTACACACATCAGAAATAATATAAATTTGTGTGCAAATTTATATTAACGGAATTATGAATAAAAACAATTTTGGACACATTTATGCAATTTAAGGTACCATTGCTAGGTTAAGTTAGGTTATCTTTGGTTTGTTAATGATTAGGCGGGTCTGGGGGGCGAAGTCACCCAGCTAGGTAATTTGGCTGAGCCTGGGGGTCTGGGGGCAAAGCCCCCAGTTAGGAGCAACAGACACTTCTCTGAACGCGGGAGGTGACCCCGGTGGGTGTTTTGTATACAAAACGACCCTAAAGGAAAAATTTACCTTCAATTGTCCCCCCCCAACTTTTGGGAGCCAGTTACGCCCCTGAGTGTCATTAGGCTATGTAGCTTATTAAACCTATCTAGGCTATCTGCTCTGAAATAGTTCAATATATATTATACCTGAATTAGAAGGAATTACCATGGAGCAAAGAGATAGGCCAAGAATATCGATTATCCCTGAACCCTTCCTTGAAATATATGCTACATGGGAAATTAACACCATGTCTCACCTTTGCTCTGACTCTGAGATAGTTTATCTTCTTCACTTTTCTTCTATTTTCTTTTTTCGGCTCCAGAAGGGTATGTCCTTTTCGATGCCATGATGTTAGTGCGTCACTCCTCGCTGACTCACGGTTGACTCAGTACTAGTTTAGCGTTTCAGATGGGGCGGCAGCTGGTAGAAATTTTTGAACCTTAGATTATCGTACCAGGTCAGTAAAATTATATATAATATAAATATATAAATTATATATAAAACAAATAACACAAATCTACACATTCAATTCAGTCCCATCAAATAACATAAAACGTTAAGGGCCCTATACACGATCTAATATGCTTGACAAGCATGGTGCTTGTCCAGCATATTGGATTGTGTATGAGGATGCTTGAAGGTATGCTTGAAGATGCTTGATGAAGATCCATCACCGTTTGATTTTTCGTCAAGCATGACGTCAAATGTCTGGCTATGTGTGGCAATGAGCGACCAACAACAAAAACATAACAAGCGGCTTGTCAAGCATGCTTGATTGTGTATGGGGCCCTTTAGCTTCCATAGGTATCTATCTATATGGAATATTTTGTCCCTGACCTACTGCTCATATAAGAAACACAAACATTGTATACAAAAGCATGTCCTTATAATTAATACAACTATATATACTTCATACTGGCTAGATACTTCATGCTGGCGGGATATCGTCTGCTAGCGTAAATATATGACACCACGCGACTCCTAAAGGAAGACCAAATGGGCCTGACGGGCGTGGGGCATCAGAGGAGCTACACATTTTCCGTAGAGCTAAGCTAAATAAAAAGGGACCGAAAAGTATTATTGGGCGACAAAGGGTTAAACACGAACCTCCGCTCAAGATTGCTGCCGCTATAATAAAGTGTAAACAGACAGGGCAAGAGACTACGAGCATAAACAGACTACGAGCATAAACAGAGATCGCTAGACTAAAGATTAAAATCTACTACAAACGTATTTCGTTTTTTCTATTGGTATAAGCGGAGATGG
This sequence comes from Chionoecetes opilio, assembly GCA_016584305.1. Lineage (NCBI taxonomy): Eukaryota > Metazoa > Arthropoda > Malacostraca > Decapoda > Majidae > Chionoecetes > Chionoecetes opilio. Next base: position 302,270 of record JACEEZ010017201.1, read on the forward strand.
GCACGGTATCGATAATTCGATAAAAGTTAATTATATTTAATAAAATTGTGGAAAATAAATATAATAAATAAATTAATAAACTCAGAACAATGGAACCACTTTACACATATTAAAATTTCTTAAAAAGCTAATATTGGCAGCTTGGGGGCCCCTAATGGCATCGGGGGCCCTAGGCGACCGCATAGTTCGCCTGTAGGAGGAAACGGCCCTGCAAAGGAGAATGCTGTCTTGGGTTTGTCCTCCTCCATCATCTCCACCTGGTGGTACCCCGACTTAAGGTCCAAGGTGGAGAACCACTAGGCGCTGGCCACAGCGTCCAGCGTATCATCGATACGCGGAAAAGGGTAGGAGTCCTTCCTGGTGGCGTCATTGAGCGCCCGGTAATCAACACAGGAGCGCCTCGAGCCGTCCTTCTTGGTCACCAGCACCACCGCCGACGACCACGGGCTATCTGACCTCTCCACTACCCCTTGCGCCTCCAGCTACTTCACTGCACGCTGCATCTCTTCCCGCCTGGCTGGCGCGATCCTTCGTGGGGCGTGTCTGATGGGCGGGGAGCTTCCTGTCTTAATGTGGTGCTTTAACAGGTCCGTGCAGCCCAGGTCCAGGTCACCCTCGCTGAAGACACCAGCATACTCCCTCAGGGTGTCGCGCATCCTCTCCTGCTGCCACGAGGTGAGGTGGGTGGCGCTCCTCTGCGCCAAGTCAATCAGGTGATCAGGTAGGGTCCCTTCAGCAGCCGGTTCCACACTACCTCGCTGCCCCTCCTGACTAGCCACCTCCTCACAGGTGCCCAGCTTGGCACCAGCCGGTATCGTGCGAGTCTCGTCGGAGAAGTTAGCCACAAGGACAGTGACTGACTCCTCTCCGGCTCCTACGAGACTCCGGTCCACTGCCACACCGTCTGGCAGCCTCAGGTGCTCCGTGAACTCCACCATGCCGTCGGCTCCTTCCATCCTCCTGGTCAGCGTACAAGGCACCCTAGTCTCCGTCCTCGGGGCAAGGCGCACGCGCTCAGCCGCAAATACCTCCGCTGGGGCGCCACCTGGGAGTAAGGGCACCTCTTCGCTGCGTACCCTTAACGTTCTCCTCCCCAGGTCGACGCACGCCCCACTCTGTGTCAGGTAGTCCAGGCCCAGGAGGCATGAATCCTCCATGTCGGCGACGTACACAGACAGTACTTCCTCAGTGCCTCCCACGCCGAGTCACGCCTCCACTGGGCCCCTGAACTTAGTGCAATGCCCGGTGACTCCAGAGTCGCTGCGGTGCCTCAGGATGATGTTTCGCCGGCACCACATCCGGACGCGTGAGCGTCCTCTCCGCGCCCGTGTCCATCGTCATCCGGCATGGCCTCCCGTTCACGGTCCCTTCCACCTCGACCGTCGTGGATGTATTACGGTGGCAGGTTACACTGCACGGGGCCCTCGGAGCGTTGGCTGGCTCTCGGCCCCTCCGTCCAGCCAAGCGTCGTTTCCCGCCTGCAGCACTTCCTTGGGATGGGTGCAAGCGATGGAGAATTGGCCACACTGGCCACAACTCCGGCAGCACGGCTGAAAGGCGTTAGCAGCCGGCCTCTCAAGGGAACGCGTCCTCCGCCCCCTCGGGCATTGGCTTCGCCTGTGGTCTTGCTGGCCACAACCCCAACAAGAGCCCTTGAAGCCTGTGAGGCTCGTCCTCCCGGGCGCCGCGGGCCTCCTCTTCACCTGTGCCTGCCTGGCCCTGAATTCCCTGTTGAGGGGGGGGGCCCTCCATGGCCCCTCCGTCGCGGCACCGCCCACAGAGGTGCGCAGGAAGGACGCGAGCTCCAGCGCCCTCGCTAGACCTTCTTGCACGTCCCCTGGATGCGCCTGCTTCACATAAAGCTGCAGGTTCCTGTCCTGCAGCGCATCCATGAAGTGATCGCGCGTCAGCACCACCACCATGTCCTCCGGGGCGGCGGGGTACGCGCGGCGTAACAGCGATTCTACATGTCCTGGGCGAGCAGGGGTAGAGGCTCGCCCCTGGCTCGCACCCTGATCTTCAGGCGAGCCCGGTATACCTCCGCCTGCTGATGGTGGCCAAACCTCCTTCGTAGGGCCTCCACCACACTCTGATACACCAGGCGTTGCGCCGGGGTCAGGTGACCCAGCACCTCGAAGACTGGACACGAGCTGTAAGGCTCGTTCTGCCGAGTCGCAGCCTTGGGCGTCTGCCAGGAGCTCGAATTGGGCCAGGTAAGCCTCCCAGGCCACCTTGCCATCAAACTCAGATGGTCTCCGCCGCCCAGAGTGGCCACAGAACGTTGCGGCGTTGTGGCGGGGCGACGACGGCGGTGTGAGAAAGCGAGGAGAGGTCACCGTGTGGGTGGGAAGGGAGGCGTGCCAGCCCGACATGCCGCCGCGCCCCCCAGAAACCCACCCTCCACACCCAGCGGGTGCTTTTGCTGCCAGTCCTTATGATCACCCGGATCCGACCAAGGACGACCAGGCAGCTCCTCCTCGGTGAGCTCTTGCTTCAGCCTACGCTGGTCCATGGCCATGGTTAAGGCGCTGGCCTGTTACTCCACGGCCTGCTGCAGCGTCGCGATCTCCTCTCGGCAGGCCCGCACTTCCTCCCGAGCCTCCATCTTAATGCCCTGCACCTCCGTACTCAAGTCCTGCTTAAGGGCGGCACACATCGCTTCTGTGTACCGCCGCGCCTCCTCCCTCGCCTCAACCAAGCCCCGACACACTGCTTCTCTCAGCTCGTTCACGTTTTCATTGTTTTTCTCCCCTGCATCTTTCACTGCCTCTTGGTTTTTCTTCATTTCACTCATCAACGCACTGAGCATGTTCATCACATTCAATTAACTTTCCACGGGTCCGCCAACCTGACCCAACTCTCCCGCCACGCCTTGGTGCGCGCCTCTGTCTGCACTCAGCTCTTTCTCGTTTCCCGCCGAGAAACTGTTCTCCTCTCCACGCGTCGCCATCTTGACCATCTGTGGCAAAACTAGCCCTCACTCAAACACACTCACAATCCCACTGTCCTGACACCAACTGTTACGCCCTCGCCCCCCCACACACACCAGGTGAACACTGTGAAGGGCTGACAAGACGCAACAAACCGCTGCTTGACGTATTAAGCACACGAAAGGGGTTCGGTGTGTGAGTGAGAAGCGAGTTGTATAACAATCCACGAGTCTTTCTTTACCACCTATATCACAGGCGAAGGAAACACTTGTCACTCCTTTCTTGAGTTTACTTACTGAGGTTCTGATACAATAGACACGAAGTACAAGGAGGCAGAGAGGAGACAGGCAGACACCGCACTCACTACAAGTCCTGTATACATCCACACACGATCCACACGCTAGTTTTATCCACCCGGTTTATCTACACGTATTATCCACACGTATTACCCAAAGGCAGAAGCGATAAACAGTCACGCCAGTGGCAGGTACACAAAGGGGAAGGCACGGGGAGGAACGAGCTACAACAAGTCTTACTCAGGCAGTTCTCTTATCCTCACTGCCGCCGCCTCATTCCTCACAACCGGCCAACCGCACTGCCCTGGGGCACCTCGATCCCCTCAGTCACACACCGCCGACTCATACGCAGAGACACACACACACAACAAATGCCTCTACTGCTCACGCGCCACCTCCACTATCAAACCATTACACAATCACCATCACTATAATTACCACACAAACATGCGTAACAATATATATATATATATATATATATATATATATACAGGGAGGTCCCGAAGATACGATCAGTTAGGTTCCACCTAGCATATTCGTAAAGCGAAATCTCGTATAACGAAACACATAACTAATGGTAAAATATAGGTTTGGTTCCAGGACCCCATAAAAAAAAAAAAAAAAAAAATAGACATGTTTTTCAAGCTAAAATAAACTATAGCAAACAGAACAAACACACAGCGTCTATATTACCCACACTGTACTACCTATTCTGTAGGAAAAGCATTCTTAAAGAGAAAATAGCACACAAAATAACATAACTGTACATTAATTAAACATAAAACATGCATAACAAGCAAAAAAAGACGTTGTAATGTAGGGGACGCCGTGTGATACAAAAGAAGGTAGTGTAGCGGTCCCAAGGTTGGGGCCGCACACCTGCTAATTACCCCTAAAGGTCAGGCTGAGCCATATGGTTAATTACCCTTCAGGTCACGCCTTGCTAGGGGTGACCTGACTGCGGTCCCAAGGTTGGGGCCGCACACCTGCTAATTACCCCTAAATGTCAGGCCGCGCCATATGCTTAATTACCCTTCAGGTCACGGCTTGCTAGGGGTGACCTCACTGGGGTCAACCAAATCCCCCTTTGTCCAGCCTGGGAGTGGTAGGGCGCACATTTTGAACTTAATAATTCTACTCAACCCAGTTTGAATGTCATATCATTGGATTTTCGATCTCGTATATTGAAAATATACCCTAATTTATACATCTCGTATCATTGGATTCTCGTATACTGAATGCTCGTATACGAGCTATATATACGCTAATGACCTCCGACCCGCCTACCGAGCCCTGAAGAAGCTCCGTTCCAAGTCTCCTTCTCGGGCAAGTGCTATGCGAACAGCAGATGGGCGCCTCGTGTCGGACATGGATGGGCAGATGGCTCGTTGGGCTGAGTACTTTGGGCAGTTGTTCACGGTGGACCCTCCAACTGAGCAGCTTCACAGCACTGGGTTACAGGCATTGGATGCCGATCCTCCCATAGACGAAACCGCACCCTCTCATGACGAAGTCAGAGAGGCTGTAGCAAAGTTGAAGGGTGGAAAGGCAGTTGGTGTTTGTAATATCAGTGCGGAGCTCCTCAAAGCTGGGGGTGAGGCCATGATCCGCGGGTTGCATGCTGTCCTGACTGCTGTGTGGCAATCAGGTACCATTCCTCCTGACTGGAAAAGGGGGCTGGTCGTCCCTATCTGGAAAGGGAAAGGGGACCGTCAGGACTGCAACAATTACCGCGGTATTACACTGCTCAGCGTACCAGGCAAGGTGCTTGCCCATCTATTGCTGACACGAATTTGCAGTCATCTGGTGAAGCATCAGAGACCTCAGCAGTCTGGGTTCACGCCTGGTAGGTCAACAACGGACTGTATCCTAGCGCTTCGTGTTCTGGTGGAACGCCGACGTGAGTTTCGACAGGGGATGCTTGCAGCCTATGTTGATCTCAAGAAGGCGTTTGACTCAGTGCATCGTGAGTCACTCTGGGATCTTCTGCGACTTCGAGGGATTCCTGCAAGGACTATTGGTTTGATAACTGGTCCGTATTCTGGGACTGAGAGTGCTGTGAAGTGTGGAGCAGGTGTATCCAGCTTCTTTCCTGTGAATACAGGAGTGAGGCAAGGGTGCGTCCATGCCCCATCACTTTTCAACGCTTGTATGGACTGGGTATTGGACAAGGTTGTAGATCAAAGTGATTGTGGAGCATCCGTCGGCAACACCAAGATCACTGCTCTTGTTTTTGCCGATGATGCAGTAATCTTTGCTGAGTCGCTGGAGGTCCTGGTGATGGCTCTCGAGGTGTTGCACGAGGAGGCAAAGCCTTTGGGACTTGAGGTCTCCTGGCTCAAGACCAAGGTCCAGGTATTTGGAGACTTACTAGATGAAGCAGTACAGTCTGTTCATGCGTGTGGCGAGGACATTGAGATCTTGGAAAGTTTTACATACCTTGGTAGCGCAGTCCATAATGACGGCGGGTCACGTCAAGAAGTCTTACGGCGGATTGGCATAGCCCACGGTGTTATGGACTCGCTCAGCGGGAGTATTTGGCGTTGTCGGTACCTGTGCAGGAGGACAAAGATCCGGATCTTCAAGTCGCTTGTGATCCCTGTCACCCTCTATGGTTGTGAGACATGGACACTAAATAGTGACTTGAAGAGACGAATCAATGCCTTTGGTAATAAGTGTCTTCGCAGAATCATGGGGTATCGCTGGGATGATTACGTGTCAAATCAGCGATTGCACCGTGAGACTGAATCGAGGCCTATTACCTGCATAGTCCGTCAGCGCCAACTTCGGCTATATGGGCATGTGGCACGCTACCCTGAAACCGATCCTTCCCATCGGGTTGTATCTGTAAGAGACAAGCCGGCGTGGAGGAGGCCAAGGGGGCGCCCACAAGCCTTGTGGCTGGGGCAAGTTGATGTTTCTTGTCGAGAGCTGCTTGGTATGGGAAAGGAGCCTGCATGGGAACTCGCGCGTGGTGACCCCCGGGAGTGGCGTCGTAGGGTGGGCGAGGCGACGCGCCTCCCGGCGTATGCCCCCAATGATTGATTGATTAAATGCTCGTATAACGGGATATAATACATAATATATATATATATATATATATATATGTATATATATATATAATATGATATAATATATATTATATATATATATATATATATATATTATATATAATATATATATATATATATATATATATATAATATATATATATATATATATATATATATATATATATATATATATATATATATATATATATATATATATATATATATATATATATATATAGTATATTATATGTATATATAAATATATATTATATATATATATATATATATATATATATATATATATATATATATATATATATATATATAATATATATACATATATATATATATATATATATATATATATATTTATATATGTATATGTATATATAAATATATATATATATAATATATATATATATATATATATATATATAATATATATATATATATATATATATATATATATATATATATATATATATATATATATATATATATATATATATATATATATATATAATATATTATATATATATATATATATATATATATATATATATATATATATTATATATATATATATATATATATTCCGTATTCGCGAATGCAAATGCGAATAGCGAATATTACATAATATTTCAAGTAACTCACTAATTTTGATATTATGCATGCAACTGAAATATTTTGTATGTATTGTAAGAGTTCAGCCATAAAAAAAAAACTTAATGTCTAAAATATATGCCATTCAATTTTCTATGTTTCCAAGGTGCGGGACGAGGACCCACTCTAACATGCATTCTACCAACCTCTTTCCCCACCCTCCACCCTTTGAAAAAGGATAAAATGAACATTTAAACATTATCTGATTCATTAATTTGTAGCACTAGAAAGCATGATATTCACTAGTTGAATTGAATTATGGGTAGGTTACATTTAAAAAATAATCACTTTTCAGCTCTCTCAGGAGTAAGTCTGCTTCGTTTTTCATCATACACCATCCCGGCACCACTAAATAGACGCTCGCTTGCAACACTTGATGGTAGACAAGCAATGTAAGACCTTGCTACCTGTGCAAGATCAGGATACATCTCCTCATGCATCCTCCACCATGCAAGAAGATCTTCGTCAGTGCCAATGCGCTTCTCTTTGAGGTATTTGTCGATGGTTGCTGATGCTTGCTGAGAGAGCTGCTCATCTTCATCATCACTGCTTGAAGACAGAATTGCATTCATGGCATGGGTGATAGTGGTGCTACTGCTTGTAGAAGGTTTTGAAGCTTCGTATGGCTGTGGTTTTTTAGCTTTAACTGTTTCAAACCTGTTTTTTTTATTTTCGGCACAATGTCGGCCGATGGCGAATTTAACAGTCTGTGACAAACTGAAAACTGAAAATTTTTGTTTTGTATCTGGGGCCCATAAATGTAGCAATGGCATACAAGTCATTGTTCTCTGCAAAATTTAACCTTTTGTTATTTTTTGTCAATATGGTCTTTCCCATCCGCTTAATTCCTTGACTGTCTTCGGCTGATGATGTCAATACTCTCTTCAGAGTGGTTACAAGAGGAATGACGTCAGCTATTGATGATGAGTTCTTGCTGATTTTCTTGGTGATATCTTCAAAGGGTTGGAGTACAGTGATACAGTTGGTTAGAATATCATTGTCTTGGGGTGTTAAGGACTGGATTTTAGCATTAGAGCTGGCATACAAGCAGAGAGATTCATTAAGATTTTTCATCCGTGCCATCATTTGCAGAGTGCTGTTCCAGCCAGTGGGAACGTCATGTAGTAGCGGAACATTTATTCTAGCCTGCATTTTCTTGAGTTCCTCTTGGGCCGTGGTCGAATGATTAAAGTGTGTTGAAATTGACCTACATTTTGAGGTGAGGTCAGTGACTGATTTTTGACATGTCAAGCAATTTTTATGATAAGGTGCAGTTGATGACTGGTACAGTTGATGTTATTCACGCCAGAAAGAAACAGAGTTTTCTTTATATTGGTACCAGCATCTCTCATGACACAGTGCACATCATCTGGTGACAGGTTCCATTTCTCCAACAGTCGATTAAACACTTTACTAAGGTATTCAGTATTCACCTGTGTGACGTTCAGTGAGTGGTTCAGCACACAACACGAAATTGTGGCGTTTGAAGTCCTTGTCTATCGCATGACTAGTCAGAGCTAACAAAAAAACTCCTGATTGACGCGGACCCTTCACCGTGAAAGAAAGCTTGGTGGATTGTTTGATAGAGTTGACTAATTCTGAAACTTTAGTTTTAACGCAGCCATATATTTTCTTACAAATGATGTCTCTGTAATATTTTCATTGACGTAGTGGATATTGTGAGGCCGCTTCTTTCATTAGCCGTACAAAGTCAAGATCTTCCACGTGAAAAAATGGAAGATCATCCAATACTAGCATTACTGCAATTCTACTGTCCATTCTTTGTGTGTTTGCATTGTTAACGTCCGACAACTTTACCTTTTCCACAAACGTTTCGGGAGTAACTTGCTTCATTCTTAAAGCTGGTGTTGGAAACCCTTTCCCTTTTTCACTCGCTTTCTTTTCTTCCTCTTGCTCGCTCATAGCCTTAAATTCTTCCGAGTGCCTGCTACTGAGATGGTTCCCATCCCAGATGTCGTTCTTCCTTTTCGAGAAAAATTAATATTGCAAAGTTTACATTTTGCAATGTCACTAGAGATAATCTCGAAATAATCCCAAACCACACTGGTGTGACTGGACGCCATTACGGAGTAGGCTGCTGTAATAATGTTCTCTTTCCAAAAAAATTGATTGTGCTCGTGGGTGACAGGGAAGAGCGCGTATGCTTACCAGGGCCGGATTTAGGAGTGGGCAAAGTGGGCAGCTGCCCAGAGGCCTCCACAATCAGGGGGCCTCTACAAAATGGGGAGAACTGCCAAACTGTGGCCTGGGGCCTCCACATATTACAATTTTTGTTTTTATTCATTTATTTACTGGTATTATTTCTGGTACTATTCTACTGTTTGCCCATACTCTCCCCTCTCCCCCAAAACAAGTTTGGGGACCTGAGCTAATGCGAGATATTTGGCTGGGATACAAAATATGCGTCGCAACCATATATTTTTAAAGTTAGGGGTGTAGTATAAATGGACAAAATTCCCTAGATCTAGGGAAAATAGATTGCATTTCTTCTAAGTCCAGAGATGTGTGAACCTGACGATCCTCACAAACAAAATGATAACCGGTGTGTTGAGCCCCCTCCCTCCACCCCTCCCACTTAGGGTAAGGTAAAATTTTGTTAGGTTGCCGGGGAGTCTAGAACAGTGTTTCTCAACCTTTCAAGCTTTGTGGACCCCTTACATCCACTTATATATTCAGGGGACCCCTTGGTACGGGAATAGATAAGATATAGTCATTTTACATTCGTATGTAAGAATGGTTAATAAAAGGTTTTCTTTTCACGGTGGTGGTGTTTATTATTATCAGATTGTTTTCATTGTACAAACATGATGCAAAAGTAAAAGAAGAAAAAAATCCGTGTATATTTACGAAATGAAAAATAAAGTAAACTTCACTGCTAAGAAAACAGAATAATTAGGCTTTCAAAATGGTAAACTCTTATTCAGCGACTCTGAAAAATTAAATTACAAATAACATAATAATGGTCATATAAAAAGCTTCCCACATTATATTTTGCTTATTATCAATTAACTTTTTCTTTATCTGCAAATGATGTTTATGTTTCACTTAATGTGATACTTGCTGCTGACTGCTACCGTAGATAACAGTAAAGTCGCCACCTGCAGTGATGTCGCCAGCCGCCAAATATTACGAATTATAGCATCACTACTGATTTTTATGTGCCACTGAAGATGATACACAGTAGTTTATATCATGACTGTATGTATATCTACCCTGTTTCAGCGTTGTTTTATGCTTTGTATCTGCAAGTATATACGGTTTTAAATTTCGCTACGTATTTTTTTTTCGGGCGACGACGACCGCGGTACGACACTCAGTAAATAAACACTAGATGGCGACTCTACTGTTGGTAGCCACTTTGTAGATATTTTTGTCATTTGTTCATTTATAGCCACACTATGACACAGATGAAGACACAAAATGACACAGATTCTCCAGATAGCCTTTTCTAACTTTCCTGAAATCATGGATGTAGAAATGTAAATATTAACGCCACCACACGTCTGTAAACAGAAAAAAAAGTTTTCCTGGCGACTTAACTGTTATCTACAGTAGCAATGATGTTATCAATGCGTGGGGGTATTCTTGATAAACTGACACGCATGTCATCTTCGATCCTTAATCTTGTCCTATATTTAGTTTTCAGTGCTGTCATGGCTGAAAAGCTTGACATACATAGGTAGGTGGTGGTGAAAGGTAACAACACTTTCATAGCTGCTCCATGAGAAATCGGGAACTCATGAAAACATTGAGCCCAGAAGGTTTCTAGTGGCACTGCACTGAATTGAGTCTTCATGGTACGTCAATGAGCTCCTCTAATAATTTTGACTGAGGCTTCTGGGAGCTTCATCTCAATATTCTCAATGAAGGGGTTTTCTATCCACTGGTAAAAAGCAGCCTGCTCCTCAGTTAGCTCAGGGAAATAGCTGTTGAATTCCTCCAACAACTTTGACAGGTGCAATGTTACCTGTGCTTTGACTACATTGAAACTAATGCCTCTGTCTTGAATGAATGCATGCATATTTTCAAACATATCAGTGATTCCTGACGAGGTACGAACACGCCATAACTTGAGCTTTCTTTTGAAAGCTTCAACTTTTTGGTCCTGAGAAATGTTGTTTGTGTTTGCACCTTGCATTGCTTTGTTCAGCTTATTTACTTCGCTGAATATGTCTGCCAGGTAGCTCAGCTGAAGAAGCCATTTATCATCATTAAAGAAATCTGCAAGCCCAGGCTTCTTCTCTGAGAGGAATCACAGCTCCTCCCTTACACAGCTCTTCCCTTAGGCTGAATAAGCGTGTGAGCATCCGCCCGCGGGACAACCATCTCATCACCTCTGTATGCATAAGTAGAGATATATAGGCTGCACCTACTTCCTCACAGAGTGCAGCAAACAGTCTGGAATTTGTGCCCCTTGCTTTAACGAAGCTTACAATTTCTACAGCAGTGTTCATAACTGCGTGAAGCCCAGGCTCCAAGTCTTTTGCAGCGAGCATTTCTCTGTGCAAAAAACAGTGAGTTGCAATGGCACGGGGAGCAACTTATAATATTCTGGTCACGACCCCTTTATGCCTGCCAGTCATGGCTGCGGCGCCATCAGTACATATTCCGATGCAATTAGTCCAACTGATTCCATTATCCTTCATAAAGTCATCCAGAGTTTGAAACACGTCCATTCCTGTAGTTGTTATTCTCATCTCTTTGCAAAACAAAAATTCCTCACGTAATTCATTTCCCCACATTTAGCGCACAAACGCCAGTAGATGTGACATTTTGGACACATCTGTTGCTTCATCCAGCTGGATGGCAAAGTCATTGTTACGGAGACGTGCAGTGCATTGTTCCAGTATGTCTTCAGACATTGATGAGATGCGGCGTTTCAGTGTCATTTGATATTGGAATTTTTGTTAATGCCTTAGCTTTTTCATCCCTTTGCATTTTCCTGACAATTTCAATTGCACAAGGCATGATCAATTTTTCCCCAATTGTGTGAGGCATTTTCTGTTGGAAAATTTTCTGAGCCACAATATATGAGATCTTAAGCAGTTTTTTTTCCATAGTGGTAGTGACCTTTAACCCGACTTGTGCACTGCGCAGTTCTTTAGCTTAGCGCTCAAAAAAATATCTTGACTTATCCTTGTATTGACAATGCTTTGCCTGGAAGTGCTTAATTAACTTGGAGGGCTTCATACTCTCATTGGACAGTACTCTGCAGCAAAGGACGCACTGTGACTGTTCGACACCCTCACTTGTACTTACTACAAAGCCATAGTTAAGGTAAATATCATCATATTTCCGAATTTTTTAGTCCATAACATGACCAGAACTAATCTTTCTCTTCCTCTCAACGGATGTGACCTCTGACTCATCCTCTGAAGATTTTAGCTCATCACTCTGTTTGTTTGGTAGTTCTTGTTTTGATGAGGACGGTCTAATAACATATTTGTCCATTTTCTCCACAGACAGGTACCTACACATCAGTCTGGAAAAAGAGAGAAAGAAAAAACTTTAAGGTGAAGAAGACCTACATATTTGTTGCACAGTGTCAGTATTATAGTGTGGTCAAATGAAAAATAAGCAAGCAAACAAATTAAACAACATTATGCGAAAACTTACAATCCACAAGGACAGCCAGTCACGCCACGTGTTCAGTCAGCAGCAGTCGTCAGCACAATGAATAAGCTCTGCCCAGAGCTCAGCTCTCGGGCTGAGCTCTGGGCAACGCGCTGTGTAGCTATTGCATCATGTTATGCCACCCTGGAAGCAACGTTGCCGACAAATATAACTTCCTCACTTTTTTAAAGCATTTAGTGATAGGAACACTATAATATATTATACAAATCATCGCCACATTCTGAGAGACGCAACTAGCCAGGGAAAACTAGAAAAAAAACTGGACATCTCGATTAAGACACATTGTGTAGTAATGAATTTTAAAAAACTGAGCCATGACAGGATTAACTGTAATATGTTTAATTCCCCGTCCTGCGGACCCCTTGATAGGTTTCTACGGCCCCCTAGGGATCCGCGGACCCCTGGTTAAGAAATACTGGCTCTAGAGGGACGGAGGTCCCCCGTTAGAAGATTAGGTAAAATTAGGTTAGGTTAGATTACACAGGGGAACAAATTTTTGTTGAGTTAGGTCTGACACTTGTTATTAAGTCATTTTTGGGTGCTGAATCCAAAACTGATCTAAGTTTTTCTCTATCAAGTCAAGTTTTTGAACTGTAGGATTTTCGTTTTCTTAAAAAATATGAAAAATACTGTACATAACAGTAACAGTGCTTATTTTATAAAAAGTTGCAAATGTTAACATACAATTAAAAATGAAAGAAATAGGCATGAATAGAATGTTTATTTAACATTATCATGTTTTTAGAAAGGATAAGGCTATAATTGTGTGCAGGTTAAGGTAAAAATTTACGTTTGTAGCTTTTTCTGGAGTGTTCAACTTGAGGACTATCGCGTTTGATGCTCCAACAATAGTCAGCCATCATATGCACATCCCATCTACCCTGGTAACGTTCTTCCATAACCTTCAAATCTTGGTGAAATCGTTCACCTTGCTCGTCGCTAGCAGCACCAAGATTTTCCGGAAAGTTGGCAAGATGACTATGCAAAAAATGTACTTTAATACTCATGTTGCAACCAAGCGCTTTGTAGCTCTCCAATAGTTTCTGAACAATTTCTGTGTAATTACTTGCACGTGTATTTCCAAGAAAGTTCTTGACGACGTCTTTGAATGATAGCCAAGCATTCTTTTCAAGGTCTGACATAGTACCGTTGAAATGTTCATCTTTGATGAGCTGTCGAATTTGTGGACCATCAAACACACCGGCCTTGATTTTTTCAATTGACAGTCCAGGAAATGCCAAGATGATGTACTTCAAACAGTCGCCATCAGTTGACAATGCTTTTACAAATTGTTTCATGAGACCTAGTTTTATGTGCAGAGGTGGGAATATTATTTTCTTCCCGTCAACAAGTGGCTCATGTACAATGTTAGGATCTCCAGGTTTAAGATCAGATCTCGGAGGCCAATTCGTCTGAACCCAATGCTTCTCTCGAGCTGTGCTATCCCACATACAGAGAAAGCAGGGATACTTTGTGTATCCACGTTGTTGACCGAGAAGGAAGGACACCATTTTAGGTCAACACAGATGATCCAATTGTGTTTGTCATATTGCAATAACTCAATGACTCTCTTTACATCTCCATATTCTTCACGAAGACAGACCGAATGCCCAATAGGGACTGCGCCAAACAAATTGCCATTGTGTAGAAGGACACACTTCAAGCTCCGCTTTGAGCTATCAATAAACAATCGCCATTCATTTGGATTGTAGATTGAAAGCCCTAATTCCTTCAGTAAACCAGTAATGTTATGGCAAAACACAAAACCGCTGGCACTTCGAAAGTACTGCAGAAATGTACTTTCTCTGGTTCGAAAGTATGATACCTTCACTCCTTGTTCAAGTATGTTTTTCTCGTTCAGTCTTGATGCTAGTATTTCTGAAGCTTTTTTGGATAGGCCCAAATCACGTGCTAAATCATTCAACTCGTGCTGATCAAATCCCCTACGAACTGAATCCTCGTGAATGTCAAAATCTGCATCATTGCTGTCACTGCGTTCTTCAACATCACCAGATCTTCTAGAGGAGGTAGTTGTTCGAAAACTGGCACTGGAATTTCAGTTGAATGAGGCATTGGTCTTATAGCTGACGGTAGATTAGGATATTCTATTTTACTTTATATTTTCTTGTTAAATCCTGATGTTTTCACTAAACAAAAGTAACAGTCTGTGGAATGATCTTTTGCTCTCGCCAAACCATGGGGGATACCAATGCCAACTTTTCACGTGTTCTTTGGTCACATCCGTAATCTCTCGACACATGCTTGCACACTTTGTGAGGGGCCATAGCTTGTCTGATCACCGAGTTCACTTTAAAATATGCGAAATATGCTTGTTTGACAAGATACGCTGATGCTTGCCCTCTGACTTGGAATGGTGAAACTACCACATATATAGCAGAAGAGTCAGGGTGCTTAGGCATTTACGACGAGACGTAGCAGGAGCAGACATGTTGAAACAAAAGAAATATATACCTATGTAAATAAAACACTAAGCTGGAATAGTTACAAGCTTTGAAAACAAAAAAAACCAGCATAAAATGAAATAGAAATTACAATGGTATGTTGTTACAAGGTTAAGAGAAAAGCCATAACAAATCCTCCTAATTCCTACTATCCTAGCTTTCTGTTAGCAGATATTGATAGTACTGACCTATTGGGAGCTGCACACACCTCTCACCGCACTGTCTCAATTGTAACTGCACAAACAAGTTGCCACATAGCTCTCGATGAGTCAAATCGTAATCAGCTGGCAAGTTTTACTACAGCTCACAAGTGAAATTTTGCTTATCTGGAGGGTAAGCTGTGGAGAAAAAACTTGACGTGCTAGAAAAAAACTGACTACAGATTTGGAATCAGCATGCCAATTTTAGTCTAAATAAGCTCGAATATCTAACTCAACAATTTTTTTTCTTCAAATTGTTCCCCAGTGAATTATCGGGTGATTATTGCTAAGAGGTTAGGTTAAATTAACGGGGGTCGAGAGGGGCAGAATCCCTCGCTAGGCGCTAGGTTAGGTTAGGTTAGGTTAGATTACTGAGAGGTCGAGGGGAACGGAGCCCCCTCGCAAGGTTAGGTTAGGTAAAATTTTCTTAGAACTAGGAAAATTACTCTAGATCTAGGGTAACTTGGCTCTTTTACATAACTCCAAAAATACGTGTTTCCGACGCTTTATTTGCTCTCAACCCGAAAACCCTGCATTCCCACAGGTCTCCAAGCTTATTTGGGGGAGGGGGAAGAGTATGGGCAAACACTAGAAATTTACCATACTTTTTTGTATATTAATATTTTTTTATAATAAATTTCTTCAAATCAAGAGGCCTTAATTTTTAATCAAATTAATAATTTATCTTATATCCAACTGCCTAGCTAGTGTTGCTTGATTGCCTTGATGCTTTAATCGGAAGCCAACAGCCTTTTTTTAGGTAGGCATGGCATCGACTGTAGCTAGGCTATAGCCAGTGGTTTAGGTAAAATTTTCATATAATTCATATATACAAGAAAAACACTCATTACAAATAAATTAACCTTGAAAGTATCTCCCGTCAGTAAATTTCATATCAACCAAATTTCTAGGCAGTGAGCTCAAATTTCAGAAAATATGGGGCTTAGGCTACTCTTATACTCCATGCTTTTAATAAGGGGTGACCCGACTCATACTCTCGCAACATCAATGTGTTACTTCTCAATCTGAATACTTCATTGAGCTGTGTTCACTTAAAGTAATCGTCCAGACTCATTTTTTTTTGCCTAATTATGTTGAATGTATGTATATATTCAAAACACCTAATCCACCAGAAATAATTGATTTCCAGTCCTTATTTCCGTTAAAACACGACTTTTGTAAAAAGCGCGCGAAAAAAATGTCTTACCTCCAACAGGGCTACGAATTTTATTGATGACCTCACAGGAGGAGCTCCAATGTAAACAACAATCTTCTCCCTGTGTGACACCTGTCGGCAAATAAGAACATAAGAAAATAAGGAAGCTACAAGAGGCCGCAAGGCCTACACGTGGTAGTTCCTGTCACCTAACACTACCTACATCTACCTTTCATCCCCATCCATGAACCTATCCAGCCCCTCTTTAAAGCTCCCTAATGACTCCACACTAACTACCTGTCTATTGAGACCATTCTATTAATTCACCACCCTATTTGTGAACCAGTTTTTCCCTATTTCCTTTCTAAATCTACGCTTTTCCAGCTTGAATCCGTTACTTCTTGTTCTACCCTGGTTAAAAGCCGTAAGAACTTTTCCTACCTCTCCTTTATTAAATCCCTTTATCCACTTAAAAACTTCTATCAGATCGCCCCTTACTCTGCGTCTTTCGAGTGAGTATTATTTTAATAACTTCAATCTCCTCTCATAACTAAAGTTACGCATCCCTCGTATCATTTTGGTCATCCTTCTCTGCACTGTTTCTAACAAGGCTATATGCATCCTGTAATATGGAGACCAAAACTGAAACCCATAGTCTAGGTGAGGCCTGACTAGAGCCAGATAAAGCTTTAGAATAACTTCCGCACTTTTACTTTTAACACCTCTGGTAATGAATCCTAATACTCTATTAGCTCTATATCTGGCCTCAGTACATTGTTTCCTAGGGAGGTCTGGGCTCAGCCTCACTCCAAGATATTTTTCACCTTCTGATCTTATCAGCGATACATTGCTTATGGTGTATCTATTACCAGGGTTTTTTCTACCAACATTCATAACGCTGCACTTATCAATATTAAATTCCTTTTGCCATCTGACTGCCCACTCATTAAGTTTATCTAAGTCTCCCTGCAATATGTATACATCAGACTGTGATCCAATAATCCTACCTACCTTGGTATCATCAGTGAACTTGCTGATATCAATGCTAATCCCACTATCCAAGTCGTTGATGTAAATCAAAAATAGTAATGGACCCAAAACAGACGCTTGTGGAACTCCACTTGTCACCAGTCCCCATTCAGATTTAGAGACATTAATTGTAACCCTTTGTTGCCTATTACTTAGCCAAGCTCTGGTCCAATGACGAACCTTCCCATCTATTCCATGAGCCTTAATTAACCTTATTTAAGAGTCGCTCGTGTGGTACTTTGTCAAATGCCTTACTAAAAACCAGATATATCATAACCCTTATCATTATCTGCCGTCTCATAAACTTTCCTATAAAAACTTAATAAATTGGTGACACATGACCTACCCTTGGTGAATCCATGTTGTGCATCATTGATCAAACTATGTTTATCTAAGTGCTCTCTAATGTTTTTTGCAATTATAGATTCCAATAATTTACCCACCACTGACGTTAGACTTACGGGTCGATAATCTGACTTAAGTCCTGTCTCCCTTCTTAAATATTGGAACAACATTTCCTTTCCTCCACAATAATGGCACATCGCCTATCTCAACCGATTTCCTAAAAATGTGCACTAACGACTCACTAACAACCTCCTTGCATTCCTTTAATACCCTGGGATACACTTCATCTGGTCCTGGCGATTTAAAATTCTTCATTTA
Organism: Chionoecetes opilio; assembly: GCA_016584305.1. NCBI lineage: Eukaryota > Metazoa > Arthropoda > Malacostraca > Decapoda > Majidae > Chionoecetes > Chionoecetes opilio. The sequence goes on from JACEEZ010017201.1 coordinate 320,377, forward strand.
ATCTATACCCTCTTCCGCCATTTCCCTAGTTATCACCATATCTTTGAGTTTCTCCTCATCGCTTCCTTTGAACATCTGTTCTTTGTCAAATGAGATGATGAGCGATTGTACTTCGGTGTCAGACAGTGAATCTGTCGGTGTTACTGATCTAGAGTACGATGCTCAATCTGAGACCGAAATAAATGACGCTGCTTGGAATATGAGGAAAATAAATCTCAGATTGTGATGGGAGCCCAACCCTAAATGTTTCAACCAGAATACGAGGCGGACGAAAAGATGTTAGCGGCAACAACAACCCCTTACACACAGCAACCCCTTACACACAACAACCCCCTTACACACAACAACCCCTTACACACAACAACCCCTTACATACAAAACCTTACACACAACAACCCTTTACACACAACAGCCCATTACACACAACAACCCCTTACACATACAACCCCCTTACACACAACAACCCCTTACACACAACAACCCCTTACACACAAAAACCCCTTACACACAACAACCCCCTTACACAAGTATGTTACACGTCAGTCCACCACATTTCCTACCACACCCCAGTCCATCCCATACACCCCGTCTCCTACCACACCCCACCCACACCCAGTCAACGCTCCCGCCACGCCTGCCCCCCCCAGTTAGAGCCCTCACGCCGTGGGAGTGGGAGTCTTGGTGGTGATAGTGATGGTGGTGACGCTCTTTGTGTGGAGGCGTCGAAAAGGTCAGGAAAACACAACAGCATCCGATGAGTGAGTGAGTGAGTGTGTGTGAGTGAGTGTGTGTGGTGAGTGTGTGTGTGTGGTGTGTGTGTGTGTGTGTGTGTGTGTGTGTGTGTGTGTGTGTGTGTGTGTGTGTGTGTGTGTGTGTGTGTGTGTGTGTGGTGAGTGTATCACTACAAATCCTTGCAAATTTCAACTTCCCGTTCCAATCTGCCCGAGTCCGCCGCACTAATCTTTTCAACACATTTAACGTTGTCTATCAGTCGGAAACGTGTGTAAACTTTTCTCGAAAGGCACAGCTGTCTTGCTGCACCCATAAAGGATGCATGCATGTGGCATATCGCCAAAAAAATTAATGGAAACACCCAAAAATCTTCAAGTACTATATTTATCTCTTGTGTTTACGTGCTTCTGATCAGCGCAGGAAGAGGAGGCTTCCACTTGTGACGTCACCGATCCGTGCTGTGTCGTCTGCAAGCCTTGAGGAGCGTTTTGAGAGCTCGGGTAATTTGCAGATTTTGATTGCGGATTATTTAAAAACGGCTGACTGGATGCAAAAAGTGACAACATATTGTTGATATACGCGTTAATGGCTATAATTTGATTACATTAAATCAGGAATTATGAAATGGTCTGGACGATTACTTTAAAACAAAATAATCTTTACCCAATTAGGTCATAGAGTACCCCAATTTTGTCACAATATACTATAGCTAATATACTTTCTCAATTTAGCTTTGCTTATTGCTTCCAAATGCTCCTAAAAAGGCAATAAATTCCAAAAAATCCCACGGACCCCCTCGCTGCGCAGTCTCGCTTCGATCGGCACCCCATACTTTGAAAATGTTTGTAATGAAGGGGGCCACCTGCCAGCACAGAAATCGGCCTGCCCAGGGGCACTATAGTTTTATTAAATATGATGTATTCTTATTGACAGATATGAATATATATATATATATATATATATATATATATATATATATATATATATATATATATATATATATATATATATATATATATATATATATATTATTTTCTTAGTTGGTAGTACATCTTGATATTTCAGGGTGACAAAGACACTCGTCATACTTGGGGTTTAACAACCCAAGTATGACGAGTGTCTTTGTCACCCTGAAATATCAAGATATATGTATATATATATATATTATATATATATAATATATATATATATATATATATATATATATATATATATATATATATATATATATATATATATATATATATATATATATATATATATATATATATATAATATAATATATATATATATATATATATATATATATATATATATATATATATATATATATATTATATATATATATATATATATATATATATATATATATATATATATATATTATATATATATATATATATATATATATATATATATAATATATATATATATATATATATATATATATATATATATATATATATATATATATATATATATATATATATATATATATATATATATATATATATATATATATATATATATATTAATATTATATTATGTGGATCAAATAACCGCAACCGCACTGCAACCGCACAAAAATTCACATCTGCAACCGCAACCACATTTCTAGAAGTCTTCACAACCGCAACCGACCGCCGTTCCATAAGGGCGGTTGCGGTTGTGAAAGCTTAGTATAGATAGTATGCACGTGACGTCATGATCAAGTGATAAACAATAACAAAGCGACTCTATAACATTATCACATTGAACAGTAAAACACTAAATAAATGTCATTATGAGACTGAAGAAATATGCATGAACTTAAAATTCACCTAAACTCGTAGTTTATATAATATAATATTCATTATTGACAGTACATACAATTTACCGCTATTTGTGTGTTGCAAAACTTGTGTTCAACATAAAGTATTTAATATAAATTAATGTACCAAATGTGGCTAAATTGTACTTAATATTACTTACTACCTTAAGTACTTAATAACTTAATATTCCAGTTAATAATTTCGCATTTTTCCTAGTATATGATAACCGCAACCGGAACCGCAACCGAGATTGTTATAGGTCTGATAACCGCAACCGCATCCGCAACTGCGGTTGTAAAAAAATCGACAACCGCAAACACAACCGACCTCTCGATCCATCACTAATATATATATATATATATACATATATATAGTATATATACAAGTGCTTGTGGGCCCTTCGGACCCATGTATTGATGTTTGTAGTAGTAGTATATATTAGACAACATGTGATTGCAAACTCCAGTCGTGTTGTTGCTGTCGTTGGTCAAAGTATTATTAAATTTTTTGCGAGAAAACATTTCAGATGAAACACATCAATAGAAGCGGATTTTCATTAGGTTTTCATTGATATATTTTGTTTTCTGATAAATGAATTACCACCATGCATAAATTACCGTTAACTAAAAAAATAACATCATCAATCGGATCGTCAAGTAAAAAAGTGTTCCATCAATACAGTAGACTATGGTTTATCAGTATAAATGATACACTGTTATCTTCGTAAATGATTGTTCTATAATACTATCAAATAAAAAACTGTAAAATACACTAAAGAAATGCCATTATGAGACTGAAGAATATGCATGAAATTAATATTCACTTAAACTCTTCGCCATTTAATATTTTGCGTGAAGACTTTTTACATGCAACATATCAATAGAAGTGGAATTGTATTAGTTTTCCATTGATATATTTCGTTTTCTGGTAAATTAATTAGAACCATGCATAAATTAGCGTTAACTAAATAAATAATATCATAAATCGGGTAATTTTCCCGATTGATGAGGTTATTTATTTAGTTAACGCTAATTTATGTATGGTTCTAATTCATTTATGAGAAAACGAAATATATTAATGGCAAGCTAATAAAATTCCGCTTCTATTGATATGTTTCATGTTAAATGTTTTCTCGCAAAATATTAATTGGCGAAGAGTTTAAGTGAATATTAAGTTCATGCATATTTCTTCACTGTCTCATAATGGCATTTCTTTAGTGTATTTTATTGTTTTTTATTCGATAATATTATAGAACAAACATTTACGATTTAAAGGTATATCATTTATACTGATAACCCTTAGGAAGGTAAATGGGAGTGATGTTCGAAAATGTCAGGAATCGCAAAACTGGCCTCCACTGGAAATACCCCAAAATGAGTAGCAAGTCCAATATACAGTAGTCTTTGAGTAGACCTTCATAGACCTTCTTTAAAGGAGTTTATGATATATATATATATATATATATATATATATATATATATATATATTTATATATATATATATATATATTTAATTATATATATTATATATATATATATATATATATATATATATATATATATATAATATTATATATATATCATAGACTACTTTAAAGAGTAGACCTTCATAGACCTTCTTTAAAGAAGTCTATATACAACTTTTTTTCATGTATGCTGCATGCGGGTTTCTTCGACATGAGGTACGCAAAGTATGTTTGCAGCCTATGTTGATCTCAAGATGTTTTACTCAGTGCCCCGTTTGTCACTCTGGAATCTTCTGCGACTTTGCGGGATTCCTGCAAGGACTATTGGTTTAAGGACTGGTCTTGTACTCTGGGACTGAGAGTGCTTTGAAGGGTGGGGGAGGTGTATCCAGCCTTTTTCCCATCATTTTTCAACACTTGTATGAACTGGGTATTGGGCAAAGTTGTAGATCAAAGTGATTGTGGAGTTTTCTTCGGCACGCCCAAAATCACTGATCTTGTTTTTGCCGATGATGCAGTAATCTTTGCTGAGTCGCTGGAGGTCCTATTGATGGCTCTCGATGCGCTGCACGAGGAGGCAAAGCCTTTGGGACTTGACATATCCTGTCTCAAAACAAAGGTTCAGGCGTTTGGAGGCTTACTAGATGAAGCAGTACAGTCTGTTCATGCGAACGGCGAGAACATTGAGTTATTGGAAAGTTTTACATACTTTTGTAGTGCAGTCCATAATCAGGGCTGGTCAAGTCAAGAAGTCTTACTGCGGATTGGCATAACCCACAGTGTTATGGACTCGCTCAGCAGGAGTATTTGGCGTTAACGGTACATGTGCAGAAGGACAATGATCCGGGTCTTGAAGTCGCTAGTGGCTTCTGTCTACTCTATGGACTTGAGGCATGGACACTAAATAGCAACTTGAAGAGGCGAATCGATGCCTTTGGTAATAAGTGTCTTCACAAAATCATAAGTTGTCTCTGGGATGATTTTGTGTCAAAACAGAGATTGATTGCAACGTGAGACTGAATCGATGCCTATTATCTGCATAGTCCGCCAATGGCAACGTTGGCTATATGGGCATGTGGTACGCTACCCTGAAACCAATCCTTCCCACAGGGTTGTATCTGTAGGAGATAATCCGACGTGGAAGAGACTAAGCTACAAGGCTCGTAGCTAGGGCAAGTTGATGTTTCCTGTGAGAGTTGCTTGATATTGGCAGGGTGGACTGCATGACTACATCCCCATTGCATGGGTTCTCGCTCGAGGTGACCCCTGTGAGTGGCGTCGTAGGGTGGGCGAGGCGACGCGTCTCCCGGCGTATGCCCCCAATGGTTGATTGATTGCATTAGAGAGATGGACTGAATTGGGATGATAACGAGTGGAAAGTCTTGTGCAGCGAGGCGGCTGGAGGGGGGGGGGGCACGCAGTTAGTAAGTTCAGAAGATCAGTAAGTATGAAAATAACGGTAGAGGATAGACGGAGAAGCATCATTGCAACGGTGATTTAAACATTGAAGACAGTCAGTCAGAGGAGAGGAGTTGATGAGACGAAAAACGTTTGACTCAACCTTGTTTACGAGAGCTGTATGAGAGTATCACCTCCAAACATGTGAGACATACTCCATACATGGGCGGATAGGGCCATTGTACAAAGCAAGCAACTGGGAAGGAGAAAAAAATGGACGCAGACGCCAGGACACATAACTTCTTAGAAACTGTTTTAGCACGAGATGAGATGTGAGATTTCTACTTCAGATCTCTAGTAAAAGATAGTTCAAGAATGCTCATTGTAGAAGAGAGGGAAAGTTGAGTGTCATTGAAGGAGGGGGAATAGTTGATAAATAAATAAATAAATAAATAAATAAAGGGGGAATAGGTGAAGAAATTTGTTGTTTTGAGACATTGAAGAAAACAAGGTTTGCTTTACCCCAATAAGAAATTATAGAAAGATCAGAAGTTAGGCGAACACCAATATTGGTAGACTTAGGAAAAGAACAATGACCGTCTACAGTAGCTGCTATAAAACGATTTGAAAGGAAACTTAAGATGAAGGTGCAGAGAGAAGGATAGATACCGAATAAAGGTAGTTAGGATATTAAAGATTTTTGCAAGACTATCAAAAGCTTTTGATATGCTAAAGGGAACAGCAACAGTTTAACACAAACGCCTAAGTGAGGATGATCAAGATTCAGTTAGGAAAGCTAGAAGATCGCTACTAGATCGCCCTTTACGGTAACCGCACTGACGATCGGATAGAAGACTGTTAAGCCTCTGTCTGATAGATGCTTAACAATCTTCTTTTTAAGTATATATAAAAAAAAAATTGAAAGGCAGGAATTCAAAGCTATAGGATGTTAATTTGATGGATTAGAGCGGTCACTCTTCTTAGGAGCAGGTTAAATGTGAGCAATATTCCAGCAAGAAGGAAAAGTGGAAGTAGATAGACAAAGACGGAAAAGTTTAACCAGAGTGGGAGCAAGCACAGATGCAAAGTTTTTGAGAAAAATAAGAGGGACTCAGTCAGTACCGTCAATCTTCCGAGGATCTAGACTAGGAAGGGCAAAAAAAACATTATTACGAAGGATTTTAATAACAGGCAAAATATCGTCAAAGAACATAAGAACATAAGAAAATAAGGAAGCTACAAGAGGCCGTAAGACCTACTGTGAGTTCCTGTGATGATTGATGTTAACTTAACCCCTTGAGGCACACAACGTAATTTTCACTGTAATTTGGGTACCAATAGACAATTTTAATGAATATAAGCAATACTTTAATAGATATGACCTGTTTAATATCCTTGTCCAATAGCTAATTTGGTATATTAAGTTACTTTTCGTAGTTTTATGGCTAACAACAGACGATTTTATATAGCAAAGGAAAGATCTGGGTTCTCAAAGATGTTAAGCTTTGTCACTCTCAGTCACTTTAAAATTGAGATAATTCTATTAATGTACAAATTAATATACGAAGAGGAGAAAGAGGAACATCATCCATCGCTTCATCAACCAGAGTGGAGTTTTTAGCAACGATTTTTTAATCTTCGAGTGTTTGTTAAGTTAAAGAACAAATTTGGTTCTACTCATAACAAGGTTGAGTCAAAAGTTTTCGTCTCATTAACTCCACTCCTCTGACTGACTGTATTCAATTTTTGAATCACCGCTGCCATGTTGCTTCTCGTGCTATCTTTTACAGTTATTTTCATGCTCACTGCTCTTCTGAACTTGCTAACTGCATGCCTCCTCCCTCCCGCGGCTTCACTGCACAAGACATTTACTGATGATCATCCCTATTTTGTCCATCTTTCTAATACAAGAGTTAACCAGTATCTTCACCCTTTCATTCACTTCACTAGTAAACTCTGAAACTCACTTTCTGTTTAAATTTTTCCACCTTTCTGCGACTTTATATATATATATATATATATATATATAATATTATATTATTATTATATATATATATATATTATATATATATATACTATATTCTAACTATCACCCATCTATCTATCTATCTATCTATCTATCTATATATATTATATATATATACTATATCTATATTATCTATATTATCTATTATTATATATATATATATATATATATATATATATATATATATATATATATATATATATATATATATATATATATATATATATATATATATATATATATATATATATATATATATATATATATATATATAATATATATATATATATATATATATATTATATATATATATATATATATATATATATATATATATTATATATATATATATATATATATATATATATATATATATATATATATATATATATATATATATATATATATATATATATATATATATATTATATTATATATATATATATATATATATATATATATATATATATATATATATATATATATATATATATATATATATATTATATAATATATATATATATATATATATATATATTATATATATATATATATTATACTATTATATATATTATTATATTTCATGAGAGGAGTGACAAGACACCTCACTAGCTAGATTACCTCACCCCCCTTTATATATTATCTTGCTACCTTCTTTATAGGGACTGACACCTAAGCGGGATTTTTTTCCTTCATGGGCAATCTGTTGTGATGTAAAAAAAATCGGCCATATGATGAGGTCGCTGGAGCCACACCATCACCTATCTGACCTTATTCTATATGGCTAGGTTCAAGGAACAGAGAGACTGAATTTACAGTGGACGCATCCAGAAATGATGCCACGGGACCTGTGTCAGTTATTTTCAATAACCCAGCAAACTTTGGGGATGATCAACTGTGAGGATGATCTAATGATATAGAAGCTGCAAAGCATGAACTCATGCTATGAAGCCATGAAGATGAACATTTTCATGAATTTAAAGATAATGATGATCAGTAGTTAATTTAGTGCTACCAAAAGTGTTTGTTTAACTTTTTCCATCGATTAAACCCATTTTGGCATCGGTTTTAGGTTGTAGACACATTGAAATACATTTGCTTTGTACAGAGTGAAGAAAGGCGCCAGCAAACCCTTCTCGGAATGGCTTGTAGAGAGCGGAAACGGCAGTCAAAATCGAAGCAGAACTAATGGGCGAAGGGCGAAGACTAAGGGCCAGTTGCAAGAAGGTCTCGTCGTGTGCCCTATAGGGTCCCGGCGTGGAAATGCCCGACTGCATAGGATTCAAGAACAGCGTCATTTCACCCCCATCGTGTGCCCCATCGGGAAAAAATCGTCGGGCGGTAACCCCATACCGATGAGATGATCGATGAGCACCATATATAATCAAATACTTCCATTGAACATCAATAATCAACATATTCAATATGTGACACATTTCTGAGGAAGAATCAACGCGGTTACTAAGCAGAAAAGGCAGCTAATTAATAATTTTCAGTTGCCGGGAACTCAAGACAAGCGGGTCCGCGCCACCTATTGACAGCGGCTGGTGATATGGGGCGGGTAGGCGGGCGAGCGGAGTACATCCACACCTCATAACAATACGTTGTCATCCACCTTACCTGTGTCTAACTGAAGAAGACTGATCAACTACCACGCTTGTGAACGCATCATAGGACATCACCAGGGCTCATATGGTTCCTTAACGGATCCTTGCAGCCCTAACCAACAACGCCTATACCCGCTCGGTATTCCCGCTGGGATAAAAGTGAACAGACTTTAACTATGATTGAATGTATGTGTTACTTTTATGCAGCTACCATCAGAGAGAGAGAGAGAGAGAGAGAGAGAGAGAGAGAGAGAGAGAGAGAGAGAGAGAGAGAGAGAGAGAGAGAGAGAGAGAGAGAGAGAGAGAGAGAGAGAGAGAGAGAGAGAGAGAGGAGGAGGAGGAGGAGGAGGAGGTGAACACCAGCGTGGCGTTGTCATGGTAACTCAAATGACCAACCTCAGAACTTGTGAAATCTTTTCGTGCCGCCTCTTTCTATTGAAAACAGCATTGCTAATACAAGTATTAATATATTTTTATGTTATGGAAAACAATAATTCATGATAGAAATGACTCGAATGAATTTCTTTATAGTAGTAAATATTATTATTCTATTTATCGCACGGGTTGGTACACCTCGGTTCCGGCGTCGGGACATCATGCCGATGGGGGCAAAATCAGCCGTTCATGAAACTCATCAATGGAGTATCACGACAGTCGGGCGCCCCACTCACTATCGTGTACTCGATGGAAAACGTCCATTTCTTGCAACTGGGCCTAAGACATGCGTCACCCCATGTCTTTGCGGGAGTAGAGTTTTATTTCTTGCTTTTGTTTGCGCTGTTTATATACATATATATATATATAATATATATATATATATATATATATATATATATATATATATATATATATATATATATGAAGTACTGCATAAGAAGGAGAATTGCAAGAAATAAATAATACAGTTGGCATATGAGGTTTATTTGTTCAAAAACAGTTATCATAATCCGGGATTTGAAAAGGATAGGCCTGTGACTAATTATATCTCAGACGTCAACACTGCTGCCAGCCGCATAACTCAATCAGCTTTTAACAGGTGTTTTCCATTAATTTACGAAGTAACCTATTGTTTTGTGTGAATAGAATGGTTAGGACAGAATTATTCACGGTTATTGCTTGCTACACAGCATCTTAGCGGTCAGGACAATGTTGTGATTTCTGGCGAATTCGGCATGTCTGCTCTTCTGCTCAATTGGCTAATCTGGCCTACCAGCCCACTCCAGTCACGTAGGCGTGGGATAAGTTTTATCGTCGGCTTTCACTGTTTATTGGGTGCTACTATAGCGTGCGGTCTACATCGGGGTCTGCAGTCTACGGCACCCTAATGTGCGGTCTACCAAGATCCCACCTGATCTGACCTGACCTGACTACCACATAGCTGTAATGTGCAGTTTTACAAGACCACACCTGACCTGACCTGACCTGAGTACTGGAACCCTACTCAACTTTATAAAATGTGGATCAACGAAGTAATTTCTCAGTATCCTCCTAAAATTCAAGCTGAGAACATCAGTCTGACACACTTAACACTCTACAATGATATTGAAAGAATTCTACAGAAGTGTCATCTTGACAGAAGAAACAGCAGTTACGTTTATACGTGAAAGCAATCTTCTGGACGCACCACAAGAAGCAGAGCCTTGTGATCGATGTGGTAGTCTTAAGGGCAGGTTCACACTGAGCTTTTTTCGGCATTTTTGTAGGGCGGGGAAGTCGGCCTCTTGAGGGCTAGTGCGGAGACTACGTTCACACACGCAATTCGTTCCGGGAAACAAATCTTCTTCTTCTTCTTCTTCTTGTGACCTTTTCTGCTTAGTATCGCAGGGTCGTTCGTCCCTGACTTCCCGTGCCTGACCTGCAGGGTCAGGGGTCACGTCGCGCTAGGGGTAGGGGCTAGTGGCTGGCTTGTGTGTATTTGGCGCGCGAAAGATAAGTTTTCGCGCACTTTATTATGAAATAGTATTGATAGTTTAATTTTTTCCTTGATATCATCTACTAAATCAAACCCCACGTCTAACCTAACATAATCTGATTTAAACTAACAACCGTTTATGGCTGTAGCTAAAACGGAAATTTTTCGTTATTATATGTATCGCCATTGGCATGGGAAATTGGGGAAATTGGGATTCAAATTAAGGATGAAAAGATCTGCACGATGATGTAAGTTAAATTTGTTAGTTTTTAGTGCCCAATACCGAAATTATACCAATAATTGGGGTGATTGGGAAAAGGGTGGTGCTGGGTTCTGCGTTTATTTGAATTTGGCGGGCGAATTTCTCGGTCGCTCGGTCGATAAAAGACCGATCGAGCCGTGTGTGAATTTTTTTTTTAAACCTAGGGTAATCATGACACCAGCCCCAGTCCCATACCTCTTCTCCGACTACAAAAATGCCGAAAAAAGCTCAGTGTGAACCTGCCTTTATGCAAGAAAAAAGAAAACTGTCTTTTTTTTGTGTTTTGTTTTTCAATAATACTCAACTGTATAATAGACAATATCATATAGCAATATTAAGTTGCAGCCTGAAGTGTAAGAGTGTAGAGTGTAAGTAGCGAGTAAGAAATGTAGACCGCACGCTATAGTGTAAAACGTCCCGGTAGACCGCACGCTACAGTGCAAATGTCCCGGTAGACCGCACGCTATAGTAGAACCGACTATTGACTGTCGGATCTGTTGTTATTTGAAATTTTATCAATGACTGTGTTGTTTATTTATGTTATTGAGGATGCTGTTCTTGAGGTTGTTGTATCGGTTAATGTTGTTGCTCGTGCGTCGGAATAGTTTGATCTTCGTGTGCTCCCGGCATGTTATCTTGGAGCCCGTGTGATAACGAAGGACGAGTATCTCTAGAAAATCTACATGGTCGAGTACATGTCAGGTTAAGACCTCTGCCTTCGTCACTCCAATTACAAGCTATTGAAGCCTCCCCAAAAACAATTCCAATTATTTTGTCACCTCAAAAACAATTGTAATGCATAAATAACTCTTGTCTTTAGTCTTGCTGGTTGAAAAATGGCGTTGTATTCAGTTTATTCCCCGTTTGCAAGCAGCCATCTTTAATATCAATTTACGGGTACTAGCAACTAGAAATCACTTGACTAACAATGCTTTTCTTAAGCTTAGACATCAAAGTAACTGAAGAATATGTTAGCAGTTATAAATAATGGCGGGGGGATCTTTTCGGTTTCTGGCCCATGGACTATAACGTCTCGCCAGCTAGATGCGTTTACATTGATTATGACACGCTTCTTTCTCTCAGAAAGCTAGTCTTCAAGCCAATTTATAATATTTCAAGTTATGCAATGCGACTTAAATTTCAAGTAAAGGCTTATGGGGAACTTTGTCAAACGTTTTTTTAAAGTCAAGATAAATCACATCTACTGCTTTCGTCTCGTCGAAGGTGCTGTATACGTCATTAAAATGAGTGTGTAAATGTATGAGGATTACAGTTTCCATTAATTTACAGACGACGGGTGTGAGGCTGATCGGTCTGTAGTTGCTCGATTGTGTCAAATCACCGTTTTTTTTTTATATTGGAGTATCATTTACAAATTTCCAATGGCAAGAAACTTTACCGGAATTTAGGGATGCTAAAAATTATTGAAAAAGTTTACCAATCTGGTACTTTGCTTCTTATAAAACTTGCGCTGCAGTTAAGTTTGGCACGGGGTTTTTAACTTTGCGTTCATCTATTGCTTTAATTATTGTGTCCTCAATAAATTAGCAGTTGCTCAATGGAGCTACGTTACTTTGAAAGCAGCCCACTTCTCCTAGTTCATATATATCTTCAACTCTAAAAACAAAAGCAAAGTAATTATCTAATATTTCAACCATATCGATTTCATTTTTAGTGTGTTTACCGTTTTCAAGACGAATTGGACCTATATTCGCTGTGATAACTTTCTTCTTACCCACGTAACTGAAAAAATCTTTGGGGTTCGATTACTGATACTTGCTTGTCAAGATCATTCCTACTTTTCTTTATCAAGATTTTCGTATCGCACCGTAGTCTTCTGAATTATATTTTATTATTTTTATTTAAATAAGACAAGTGTTTATGATAGTACCGTTTTTTGTAAATCCCCAGATTCAATTTGGCTGTTCAGCCACTAGGGTTTATTGTTATTATTACGTGAATGTCTTTACGGACTGGAACACAAGATTGTATTTCATTAGTCAAGATATCGTTAAATATCCCCCATGATTCGTCTATATTCGATTCATTTGATAATGCAGTCCAATCTGTTTCTGATCAAATCGTCCTAAATATTTCAAAGTTACCAATGTTACCTTCCAAAGTTTCATATACATGGGAAATTTGTTCATCACTAACGCTCTCCCTATTCACTTATAGATTCATATCAAAGGATATACAATTCTATGATCGCTAGTGCCAAATTCAGGATCATTATTTACATTCTTCACCAAATTTGCATTTGTTGAAAAGACAAGGTTCAATATGTCCAAGGTCCACCTCTCGTGGGTTTGTGAACATGCTTAGTTAGCGAACTTTAAAATCAATAGCTATAGAGGTCGCGACCCGAATGAGAAGTTAGCGGATTCCCCCAGGAATTAATATTAAGTAAAGATGGGGGCATACGCTATGCTGCGCGTGGCCTCGGTGCTCATTTCCGTCGCATTAGCCTTTGAGTCTGTGGTGGGTGAGAACCCGATACCCCGGAACACAGGGCTAGTGTGAAATCCGGGTTACCACAGTGAACTTCCCCAGGTTTCCCCAGGTAACGATTTATCAACCCCGAAAGGGAAGAAGAACAGCTCTTTGGCTGGCCGTCGACTTCCCCTGGCTCAGATTCGAACCATGGCCCGCAGATTTGTAGCTATGCGCGCTAGCCACTACACGACGGAGGCGACAAGACAGGCGACAGGAAGTAATGGCTAGGTTGTTATCACAAAAGATGACGCAATCGAACTCATTACTCATTTCAATTAACTGGTCGCATAGTTAGTTGATAGCGTAAATATTGTGTATTAATAAATAACGTTAATATTGTGATGTGGGGCTCTATAGATGAAACCAATTATAATATTTTATAAGTGGATTTTTAGCTGCAAAAATAGAAAATTCACATTATCAACTTTCTCGTATTCTATGACCGTAGGATGAAGACCGGCTTTTACTTATAGTAATACTCCTCCGCCAGTTGTATTCGCCCTTTCAAAGCTAAACATTAAGTAACCAGGTAAATTACATTCAGCCAAAAAGTCTATATTTGTAGGGATCAACCAGGATTCTGATATGCCAATAAAAGGATAATCTTTGGTCAAAACAAGAAGGGCTTCGAGGTCTGAAATTTTTTTCGGATGCTACGTGCAATGAACATACAGTTTCTTATGACATTTCGAACTTAGGTTGGATCGTGGGGCCGATCATTTACGTCGGACTACTCGGGTTCGTTGGCTATTTATTAACCGGAAACTCGAAAACTGCTGTGCTTAGCTTTCTGCCAAACCAAGCTGACCCATCCCCATTTAGGTGTTAGCCATCTTCCTTGAAGAGGACTGGTTGTCGATAAAAAGCATACCAGAGGTTTGCAAAGTCAACGCCTTCTTACGAACAAAGGGTTTTAAGACAGTTATTTGCGCTGAAGGCCTTGTTATAGAAAGTACGTGACGCACTGATCCTGGGAAAGATGCCTGAAACAATGATAACAAGTAAGTAACGGGATTTACTATTGTACTGCCGGATCATTAGCCTGTACTTCTCAATAACAATATTGCAGCATTAAGTGGTTAGAAAGATATGCGTAATGAAAATGAGTGAAAAATTCTTACGTAGTAATCAGAATAGAACGAGAAGGATTCAATTTCGAAAAATGTTGATTAAAAAAAGAGATAGGGAGAAACTGGTTCTCATGTAGAGTGGTAGACGATTGGAATCAACTCAGTTATCACGAAGTTGGCGCAGAGTTGATAGGGAGTTTTAGAGATGACTAAACAATGGTATGAACAGGTGGATGTAAGTAAGTAATATAATTGTATCAATGGAAGTACCACGTGTAGTTTTCCCGGCCACATATTGCCGAAGTCATAGACCACTGTATACCTGGACTGCGCACGGAATATCGGCCCGTCGCACAAGGGCCTGTAATCGGAGGGCCGCTCGGATTCATATACATATATACGGATCATATAGACTGGTTTATCAGTATATATGATATACTGCAATCTTCGTAAATGTTTGTTCTATAATATTATCAAATAAAAAACAGTAAAACACGCTAAAGAAATGCCATTACGAGACTATGAAGAAATATGCATGAACTTAATATTCACTTAACTCTTCGCCATTTAAAACTTTGCGCGTCAACATTTATCATGAAGGGTATCAATAGAAGCGCAATTTTATTAGCTTTCCATTGCTATATTTCGTTATCTGATAAATTAATTAGAGCCATGCATAAATTAGCGTTAACTAAATAAATAAAATCATCAATCGGGTAATTTTCCCGATTGATGAGGTTATTTATTTAGTCAACGCTAATTTATACATGGTACTAATTCATTTATCAGAAAACGAAATATATAAGTAAATATATTTCTGTCTGTCTTGTCTAAAGCGTGTGTGTGTTCCTTATAGTATTATGGGTAATGAATATGCAACTCGTAGATTGACACACATAAGATGGATGTATATTGCCCAGGATTGTAGTACAGGATCAGTGGAATATTGGGTCAGGCACACAGGCCTGGCCACAGGCGTAGCGCGGACGGTGACCTCCAGGGTTAGTGAGGAACGAGTGACTAAGAGAGACCTAAAATGAGCGCAGAGTGAGCGGGTAGTGAGACCGAGGTCACGCGTCAACCATATTTATGGAGAGGTCAAGAAGATAGTTGCCATATAGTTGCAAATATACCCTACCTACGACACAGTAGGCTACAGTACACTGATGTTTGATCTCATTTAATTGTTCTAGCGTACACAGCTACCTGTTGAGTGCAAGGATAAGAAGCTCGTAATCAAAGTTTAGTTCTTTACTATTGAAGAGTCTAAAAAGTAATCCTTACGGGGAAGTGTGGCGTGCTGAGTGAGACCAGCGAGGCCGCAGGGTTGATAGGTTGATAGGTGGCACCCACGCTCACTGACTGGAGAGTGCAGCTGGGAACGACAGGTGCGTTGCCAAGAGACAATTACAGTTAAACCCATATACCCAATAGTTAGTTTCGGCTATTATCCAATAGTAGCTCGGCCACAACTTGGACTGTGATCTCACAGGCCAAGGAAAAAAATACATAAGATGTATGAAGTATGCTAAGGTAATATAAATATGTAAAACAATTAGTAAAATTTTATTCCTACATCCTAAATGTAAATTGAGAATTGCATACACGCCACACATCAACGTAGGCATAAGAGTGTGTAGCAAAATATATGGTAAAATAATTAGTTATCTGCTTCACACTTCGTAAGCAGATATAACAGGAAGCTACATAATACATGGAAACAGATCACACAGGCTACAATTACCTTTAAAATGTGCTGGAAAACTACCTATGTTTAATTGAATAGACACTCAACAACATAGCTTAAAAGTATGCTGACTTTCTACATAAATGCAAAGTAAATTACCACAATGATAAGTAAAGTAATTGAAGATATCACACAGTCTACAATAAACATTAAAGTGTGCAGCTACCTGTGTACAAACAGACACACACCAACATGGCTCAAAGTAAGCTGACATGCTACATAAGTGCAAATTAAACTACCACAATGATAAGTGGAGTAATTGAAGATATCACACAGCCTACAATGACTTTTACAGTGTGTAGCTTCCTATGTACAAACAGACACACCGCAACATGGCTTATAGTATAGGCTCTGGGGGGAGTTCGTGTACATGGCTCTTTTAGAGCATTACCCTAAATTTTATTGCTATATATGTCAAGGCCGTCAAAATAAGTTTGGGTAACACTTCCAGATCAGCTACAGTTTTTCCGCAGAGCCCGTTGAAGATTTTTGGTCGAGCGTACAGAATCGAAATGGACGATATGTAGTTTCATGCAATAAACCACCATCAGGTCCACAAAAGTTATTCATTGTGATTAATTCTCAAGCCTTTGATAGTACTAACAACATTTTATGAATACACATAAACCTCGGGTTTCAGTGCGAAATAGCTAAAATGTTAGTGATTTTAGTCAAAAAATCGTTCAAGTTTGAAAATGCCTCTATGTTTGAAGGCTCTCCACAAAGTCAATATTATACTTAAAACTGTCATACTTCTCCAAAAGTTTCCCTATCAAGTCCTCTGACAATTCCAATTCGCATATTGGTTAAAAAAAATTAAGTATGGTGGCGAGGGAGACAAATATAACCGAGAGTCAACCTTAACTTAAGTTGCCGCGTTTAGCCGCGTTTAGCGATTTCGGTCAAATGATCATATCTCTCCAAATAATGTCTTAGGAAGTAAATGTTGGTGTCTATATGTATGTTTTTGACCCTAAATAATTGATTGACACTATTTTTAAGTTGTTTGGAGTTGAATTGGTTATCATAATGCCAAATTGTCAAAAAAAAATGCGGAGAAACATAATTGTTGGTATGGTAGGCATGGACTCCACATATTAGAGGAAAAGCCATCGTGTTACTGAATGGTAATGTTGTTCATAATACTTGATGAAATAATTAATATATATTATTTCTCTATATATGCTTTTGCAGATTTGTAGACTTCATCATTCACTTTGTATGACGCTGGGATGTCCGGATTGCGTGCTGATTTGTGGAAATCTGAGAGTATTTGACATGGTAGGATTTCCTTGAAAGCTTGTGGCCCGTGTGTTACTTGTGTGTCAGAATTTTTTGGCTTGCATGGCGATGAAACGGGTTTATCTTGGAAGAGTACAGTCACTGTGTCATGCTCTGAGACCCTCGCTCCTTCGTGGTCCCAGTTGCCAATAGCG
Source organism: Chionoecetes opilio (assembly GCA_016584305.1). Lineage (NCBI taxonomy): Eukaryota > Metazoa > Arthropoda > Malacostraca > Decapoda > Majidae > Chionoecetes > Chionoecetes opilio. Next base: position 338,339 of record JACEEZ010017201.1, read on the forward strand.
CCAGACGTGAATTGTCCAGGGTCAAAGTGACTCGGTAGTACAATGCGATCTTTGTTGTGTTGTGCTGTGAAAGATGCGAGGTCGTGTTGATACCTACGGAGCACCGTGTAACTGAGTGTCAATCCTTCATGGTTTAATATTGAGATCACGATTTTACCTCCACGTCCAAGTACATGGACAGACTCTGCATTCATGATATGCATGGGTGTTCTCTTTCTCCCACAGTGATGCACGTAATACATCGTTTGGAAGAGAGACTGCAACTTCCGACAACGTCGTGTGGATAAGTTGCCATCACTGTCGCTGATATCTTCGCTATCGTCCTCGTCAGCATTCTCATTATCAGCAACCTTCTCCTGTGTCATGATTGATGATGCTGCTTGTTTGTAGGTTTCAGGTTTGAAATTGTACAACGTCCCAAAAAACTTAAGTACAGCTTCGGGGATATCCATGTCATTACATGCAAGCTTTAACTCTTGAGCATCACAAAAGTTGTCTTCAAGTCCAAAATCGTATTCATCAAGAGACTTCCGTATAACACAAGATGTATAACAACATCCTACTTGTATAGGATCAACAGAACGGATGCGTTCAGCTAATGCATTTGCCGAGTTACGTGACACACCAAACACCATCATTGAGTTACGCAGAGCATCAGGATATGTAAAATCAACATCACTACCAAATTGATTAATCAAGAATATTTTCACATCTCTGTTGCGAAAGCCACATTGGTCATCAATGCTATTCAAGTGGTTTCGGATAACACACAACTCATAGCCGTTGCCATTTTTCAGGCCTTTCTCTAACTCAGACACAACCTGATTCCATACAAGGTGTTTGGTTGATAATTGTGGTGCTAACTCACTGGATCTTGAGTCGTACTTGTACATATACTTGATCATGCATTCGTTGTGATAATATATCAATCAATCAATCATGGGGGGCATACGCCGGGGGGCGCGTCGCCTCGCCCACCCTACGACGCCACTCCCGGGGGTCACCACGCGCGAGTTCCCATGCAGGCTCCTTTCCCATACCAAGCAGCTCTCGACAAGAAACATCAACTTGCCCCAGCCATGAGCCTTGTGGGCGCCCCCTTGGCCTCCTCCACGTCGGATTGTCTCTTACAGATACAACCCGATGGGAAGGATCGGTTTCAGGGTAGCGTGCCACATGCCCATATAGCCGAAGTTGGCGCTGACGGACTATGCAGGTAATAGGCCTCGATTCAATCTCACGGTGCAATCGCTGATTTGACACGTAATCATCCCAGCGATACCCCATAATTCTGCGAAGACACTTATTACCAAAGGCATTGATTCGTCTCTTCAAGTCACTATTTAGTGTCCATGTCTCACAACCATAGAGTAAGACAGGGATCACAAGCGACTTGAAGATCCGGATCTTTGTCCTCCTGCACAGGTACCGACAACGCCAAATACTCCCGCTGAGCGAGTCCATAACACCGTGGGCTATGCCAATCCGCCGTAAGACTTCTTGACGTGACCCGCCGTCATTATGGACTGCGCTACCAAGGTATGTAAAACTTTCCAAGATCTCAATGTCCTCGCCACACGCATGAACAGACTGCACTGCTTCATCTAGTAAGTCTCCAAATACCTGGACCTTGGTCTTGAGCCAGGAGACCTCAAGTCCCAAAGGCTTTGCCTCCTCGTGCAGCGCCTCGAGAGCCATCACCAGGACCTCCAGCGACTCAGCAAAGATTACTGCATCATCGGCAAAAACAAGATCAGTGATCTTGGCGTTGCCGACGGATGCTCCACAATCACTTTGATCTACAACCTTGTCCAATACCCAGTCCATACAAGCGTTGAAAAGTGATGGGGCAAGGACGCACCCTTGCCTCACTCCTGTATTCACAGGAAAGAAGCTGGATACACCTGCCCCACACTTCACAGCACTCTCAGTCCCAGAATACAGACCAGTTATCAAACCAATAGTCCTTGCAGGATAATATAATATACATCTGCGCCAAACACAGAACATGGATCTTGAAGGTCGCAGGTACGAGTGTAGACTTCATCTTGGAAATAGTTAGTTGCAGCAAGAAAGGACGAAGCACGGTTGGATTCGCAGATGCGAACTTTTATGTACTCATGTTTGTATGATTTGTTGTCACAGATGATACAATTTATGTCACGCACTGCTGTTGCTGCCGGGCCAGTATTGGGCGGGTGTCGGGCAGTCTGTGAGCGAGTGTTTCTATCCTCTGATGTGTTCTGCTGATTCAATGACTGATCTTGATTTTGAGCTACATTCTGTTTTGTATGTCTATCAAGAACAGATTTCATAGTGTACTTCTTGTAACAGGCAATCGTTACATGGTAAAGGAACTGGTCTTCATCAACAAGTTTCAGTCTTTTGGAAACATGATCATTGTGTATGTCACTGGCTTCTCAGATCCTTTTACATCCATTGCTGGTACTAACAGTTTTATCAGCAGTTGTTGGTACTAACAGTTTTATCAGCAGTTGTTGCAGATGATGCACTTATTGACGTCAACTGAAATGTCTGTGGATGACTTTGATAGTGCGACTGATTCCATCGTTGAATCAATGTGTATGGTTGGAGGCGTGTGAAGACGATTGGTCACCCCTCAGGCTATGGCAGCAGACCGACAAAACATCTCAGGGTCCTGGGAAAGAAATGATATATATTAATTATTTCATCAAGTATTATGAACAACATTACCATTCAGTAACACGATTGATTTTCCTCTAATATGTGGAGTCCATGCCTACCATACCAACAATTATGTTTCTCCGCATATTTTTTTGACAATTTGGCATTATGATAACCATTCAACTCCAAACAACTTAAACATAGTGTCAAACAATTCCTTAGGGTCAAAAACATACAGATACAGAGCCTTCAAACATAGAGGCATTTTCAAACTCGAACGATTTTTGGACTAAAATCACTAAAACATTTTAGCTATTTCGCACTGAAACCCGAGGTTTATGTGTCTGAATAGTCATAAAATGTTGTTAGTACTATCAAAGGTTTGATAATTAATCACAATGAATAACTTTTGTGGACCTGATGGGGGAATATTGCATGAAACTACAATATCGTCATTTTCGATTCTGGACGCTCGACCAAAAATCTTCAACGGGCACTGCGGAAAAACTGTACCTGATCTGGAAGTGTTACCCAAACTTTTTTTGACGGCCTTCACATATATAACAATAAAATTTAGGGTAATGCTCTAAAAGAGCCATGTACACGAACTCCCCCCCAGAGCCAGGACTATTAAAGTAATCGTCCAGACCCTTTTTTTTTTTTTGCATAAATATGTTGAATGTTCATTCAAAACACCTAATTCACAAAAAATAATTCATTTCTACGCCTTATTTCCGTAAAAACACGACTTTTGTAAAACGCGCGGGAAAAAATTTCATCCCTCCAACAAGCCCGCGAATATTATTGATGACGTCACTTTAGGTGTTCACAGAGAGAGAGAGAGAGAGAGAGAGAGAGAGAGAGAGAGAGAAGAGAGAGGAGAGGAGAGAGAGAGAGAGCGAGAGAGGGGGGGATGCTGGAATCCTTCAAGAATCTGCTATTATTCACTCTACTTCATCCCCAACACCCACCCACATCCCACAACACCCATCCCTGTTCCCACCCACATCCCCATTAACAACACCCATCCCCTTCCCCAACCCACATCCCTCAACACCCACCCCCGTTCCCACCCACATATCCAGTTCCAACACCCATCCCCTTCCCCAACCACCAACACCCACCGCCTTCCCCAACCACCAACACCCACCCACTTCCCCAACCACCAACACCCACCCCCTTCCCCATCCACCAACACCCACCCCCTTCCCCAACCACCAACACCCATCTACTTTCCCAACCACCAACACCCACCCCCTTCCCCAACCACCAACACACACCCCCTTCCCAAACCACCAACACCCATCCCCTTCCCCCACCACCAACATCCACCCACTTCCCCCACCACCAACACCCACCCACTTCCCCAACCAACAACACCCATCCCCTTCCCCAACCACCAACATGCGTCCCCCATAGCACAGGGGTTCCCAAATACTTTCCAATGCGTCCCCCATAGATGGGTGTTTGGTCCAACACCCATCTGATGCGTCCCCCATAGATGGGTGTTGGTCCAACACCCATCCCCTTCCCCAACCACCAACATCCACCCACTTCCCCAACCACCAACACCAACTCACTTCCCCCACCACCAACACCCACCCCCTTCCCCTACCACAAAATCCCCTCCCCCACCACCGAACACCCACCCCTTCCCCACCACAAACACCCACCCCCTACCCCAACCACCAACATCTACCCACTTCCCCACCACAACACCCACCCCTTCCCCACCACCACACCCCGTTCCCCCTTCCCCAACGCACCACACCACCACTTCCCCACTTCCCTACAACCACACCCACCCACTTCCACCTCCAACCAACATCCACCCACCTTCCCCAACCACTAACACCCACCCCCTTCCCTACCACCATCACCACCCCGTTTCCCTACCTTCAGCCCAACGCACCAGCGTCCGTTCCGACGCACAATTTTGTTTTACACGTTTTCGCCTATTGGTCTGAACGTGTGCAACTTCTCTGAAAGGCACAGCTTATTTGCTGACATCAAATGATGCATGTTATGACCATATCTCAAAAAATCTATCAAAACCCAAATTCTTAAAGTACTATTTTAGCTCTTGTGTTTACGTGATTATGGATATGCGCGGAAGAGAGAACCACTAAAGTGATGTCACCGAGCCGTGGCGCATCGTCTGCCAGTAGCCAGCAGCGTTTTCGAAGCTCAGGGAATTTACAGATTTTGATTGCGGATTATTCAAAAACGGCTGACTGGATGCAAAAAGTGACAACATGTTGATACACTCGATAATGGCTATACTCTAAATATATAAAATCAGGAATGATGAAATGGTTTGGACGATTACTTTAAAGTATTCTGACATGCTACATAGGTAGCTGCACACTTTAAAGGTCATTGTAGCCTCTGTGATATCTTAGATTACTCCACTTATTATTGTGGTAGTATATTTTGCGAATATGTAGCATGCCAGCATACTTTCAAGCTATGTTGCTGTGTGTATGTTTGTACATAGGTAGCTGCATGCTTTATAGGTCATAATAGACTGTGATATCTTCAATTAATCCACTTATCATTGTGGTAGTTTACTTTGCGTTTATGAAACATGTCGGCATATTTCAAGCCATGTTGATGTGTGCCTTTTTGTACATCGGTTGCTTTCCAGCACACTTTCATTAAACTTGGCTTTGTAATATGTTTCCATTTATATAGCTTCCTGTTCTAGCTGCTTACGAAGTGTCAGCTAGTTACTATAGTCTATTCACTTAAGCTGGATTCCTGGGAGCGGCTCGATGCCTAGGCGAGTATGTAACGACGTCGCTGATTGGTTGATAGCCTCGGGCAGGGTGGCGATGGTGGTGGTACTTGCCTTGCCGCAACCCAAAACCCTTGCGTTGCCTCAGAAAAATATTCATATTTCTTGACTTTACTCATCTCTTACACAAGATAGGCCTATTTTGTTTGCATCAGTAAATCAGGCAGTGATTGTTCAACAACAACACGCCATTCATAACTCAATAGGGTAAAAAATAAAGTCATGACTGACTATCACAAGAGTAGGCGGACTTTTAGGTTTTCAGTGCATTGAAATGTTGTACTCCTACCCGATATAACCAAGCTACCAGATAATAGTTATGAAAGCTGAGTTTACCATCGTGTTCATAATACATTGCTGCATATCATGAGCATAAAAAAATTACACTAAGACTACACTAATATTAAGATAATTAAAGGAAAGTAAAAGAGTGTATAAACATTATTTCTTGCTTATTTTGCTTCAACTCGCTCTAACTCCATAAGTTTTGGTCGCATTCAATTTTCAAGAACTGTTTCAAAATCCTTATACTTTTCCGCTTCCTGTGGTATGTAGCACGTACCAATAAGGAAAAGAGTAGGTGGTCAAAATGGCTAAGAAAGTTAAAACTACTACTGCAAACTGGCACAGTGACGGGTGAGCATTGCTCCCTATATAGGAAAGACTGTTTTCGGGAGAGCTATCAGAGGCTCCACCCGTCACGGCACCAGTTTGAAACAGTTTAACTTTCTTAGCCATTTTGACCACCTACTCTTTTCCTTATTGGCACGTGCTACATACCACAGGAAGCGGAAAAGTATAAGGATTTTGAAACAGTTCTTGAAAATTGAATGTGACCAAAACATATGGAGTTAGAGCGAGTTGAAGCAAAATAAGCAAGAAATAATGTTTATACACTCTTTTACTTTCCTTTAATTATCTTAATATTAGTGAAGTCTTACTGTAATTTTTTTATGCTCATGATATGCAGCAATGTATTATGAACACGATGGTAGGCTCAGCTTTCATAACTATTATCTGGTAGCTTGGTTATATCGGGTAGGAGTACAACATTTCAATGCACTGAAAACCTAAAAGTCCGCCTACTCTTGTGATAGTCAGTCATGACTTTATTTTTTACCCTATTGAGTTATGAATGGCGTGTTGTTGTTGAACAATCACTGCCTGATTTACTGATGCAAACAAAATAGGCCTATTTTGTGTAAGAGATGAGTAAAGCCAAGAAATATGAATATTTTTCTGAGGCAACGCAAGGGTTTTGGGTTGCGGCGAGGCAAGTACCACCACCATCGCCACCCAGCCCAAGTCTATCAGCCAATCAGCGACGTCCTTACAAACTCGGCTAGGCAGCGAGCAGCTCCCAGCCCAGGAATCCAGGCTTAAGTGAATAGACTGTAATGTCACTAATTATTTTCTCATATATTTTGCTACACACTCTTATGCCTATACGTGTGGCTTGTATTCAATTCTTAATTTATATTTAGGATGTTGGAATATAATCTTACTAAATGTTTTACATAAATATATTACCTTAGCGTACATCATACATCTTATGTATTTTTTTTCCCCTTTACCTGTGAGTAAAGGGATTCCTGCAAGGACTATTGGTTTGATAACTGTCCTGTATTCTGGGACTGAGAGTGCTGTGAAGTGTGGGGCAGGTGTATCCAGCTTCTTTCCTGTGAATACAGGAGTGAGGCAAGGGTGCGTCCTTGCCCCATCACTTTTCAACGCTTGTATGGACTGGGTATTGGACAAGGTTGTAGATCAAAGTGATTGTGGAGCATCCGTCGGCAACACCAAGATCACTGATCTTGTTTTTGCCGATGATGCAGTAATCTTTGCTGAGTCGCTGGAGGTCCTGGTGATGGCTCTCGAGGAGCTGCACGAGGAGGCAAAGCCTTTGGGACTTGCGGTCTCCTGGCTCAAGACCAAGGTCCAGGTGTTTGGAGACTTACTAGATGAAGCAGTACAGTCTGTTCATGCGTGTGGCGAGGACATTGAGATCTTGGAAAGTTTTACATACCTTGGTAGCGCAGTCCATAATGACGGCGGGTCACGTCAAGAAGCCTTACGGCGGATTGGCATAGCCCACGGTGTTATGGACTCGCTCAGCGGGAGTATTTGGCGTTGTCGTTACCTGTGCAGGAGGACAAAGATCCGGATCTTCAAGTCGCTTGTGATCCCTGTCTTACTCTATGGTTGTGAGACATGGACACTAAATAGTGACTTGAAGCGACGAATCAATGCCTTTGGTAATAAGTGTTTTCGCAGAATCATGGGGTATCGCTGGGATGATTACGTGTCAAATCAGCGATTGCACCGTGAGACTGAATCGAGGCCTATTACCTGCATAGTCCGTCAGCGCCAACTTCGGCTATATGGGCATGTGGCACGCTACCCTGAAACCGATCCTTCCCATCGGGTTGTATCTGTGAGAGACAATCCGGCGTGGAGGAGGCCAAGGGGGCGCTCACAAGGCTCGTGGCTGGGGCAAGTTGATGTTTCTTGTCGAGAGCTGCTTGGTATGGGAAAGGAGCCTGCATGGGAACTCGCGCGTGGTGACCCCCGGGAGTGGCGTCGTAGGGTGGGCGAGGCGACGCGCCCCCCGGCGTATGCCCCCAATGATTAATTAATTGATTGTGAGTACACATTGTAGGTAGTGGCCGAGTAGTATGCCAATGTAAATGCCTAACTCTTGGGTATATTGGTGTAACTTTATTGCTTCTTGGGAACTGGCTTTTCGATCCTTGCTACACTCTCCAGTTAGTCAGCGTGTGGCCCCCTCCAATACACACACAATTATTATTTTTTTTTTAAATTGGTAAATTCCATTGGATGCTGAAATTCCGGACATTTCGAGACTTCTCAAAATTTCTCCGGACGCCAATTTTTTCACCTTATGCCAGTGTAATAGCATAAATATTGGGTATATAACAGGTATATATGTAATTGTCTGTTGGTAACTCGCCTGTCGTTACTGGCTACGAGGTTGCCACCAACTCCTTGGGATTTCTCCCAATATCTTGGGATCTGGGCCATGACCTTGGGATATTTTTTGTGTGTCTTGGGATTTGTTGGCGGATTATTCAAGTATTACTCCAATAGTTTATCTCAAGGTAAGCATGTGTACCTTATTTAGGGTTCAATTTCAATGTTTTTCAAAGACCTTGGGATATTTTTGTCTATCTTGGGATTTTTTTGAAGGCAGTCATGGGATTTCTGAAAATTTAGAGTGGCATCCCTGCCGGCTACACTCTTCAATCAGTCAGCGTTGGGCTCCCCTACCAACCCCGGGTGGCATATTGCCGAAGTCTCTTGTTGTTCGGGACTAGGGGAAAGTAAAACTAATCAGCGCACGCACTGAGTGCGGGGGTGTTGGGAGGATTTGCTCAGCTGTCCATCCACAAAATTAACGGGTAACTTGCTCATTTTGTGGACAGATATACGTAGTCATAGACCACTGTATACCTGGACTGTTCACGCGACAATGTTTTGAATTGCGGGGCTGCATAGGGGCCTGCGGGGCGCCCAACAAAGAGATATAGTGGTCTATGGACTATCATATAGACTGGTTGATGAGTATATATGGTATACTGTAATCTTCGTAAATGTTTGTTCTATAATATTTTCAAATAAAAAACAGTAAAACACGCTAAAGAAATGCCATTACGAGACTGAAGAAATATGCATGAACTTAATATTCACTTAACTCTTCGCCATTTAAAACTTTGCGAGTCAACTTTTATCACGAAGGGTATCAATAGAAGCGCAATTTTATTAGCTTTCCATTTATGTATTTCGTTATCTGATAAATTATTTATAACCATGCATAAATTTGCGTTAAATAAATAAATAAAATCATCAATCGGGTAATTTTCCCGATTGATGATGTTATTTATTTACTTATATATTTCATTTTCTGATAAATGAATTAGTACCATGTATAAATTACCGTTGACTAAATAAATAACCTCATCAATCGGGAAAATTACCCGATTAATGATTTTATTTATTTAGTTAACGCTAATTTATGCATGGTTCTAATTAATTTATCAGATAACGAAATATAGCAATGGAAAGCTAATAAAATTGCGCTTCTATTGATACCCTTCATGATAAAGATAAAAGTTGACTCGCAAAGTTTTAAATGGCGAAGAGTTGAAGTGAATATTAAGTTCATGCATATTTCTTCATAGTCTCGTAATGGCATTTCTTTAGCGTGTTTTACTGTTTTTTATTTGATAATATTATAGAACAAACATTTACGAAGATTACAGTATATCATATATACTGATAAACCAGTCTATATGATCCGTATATATATATATATATATGAATCCGAGCGGCCCTCCGACTTCAGGCCCTTGCGCGACAGGCCGATATTCCGTGCGCAGTCCAGGTATACAGTGGTCTATGACGTAGTGCGTGACTTTTGACTTTGGCTGGGCTTCAACATCATCTTGACTTGGACTTCAACATCATCAAGGATGTTGTTGAAGATGATGGTGAGTGGTGGAGCGAGATGGGCATCATATCTCTTTAGTAGGTGAGGACTGATGTTGTCAGTCCCTAACGCCTTCTTGGGATCTATTTGCCGCAGCTGATCTCTCTCTTTCTCTCTCTCTCTCTCTCTCTCTCTCTCTCTCTCTCTCTCTCTCTCTCTCTCTCTCTCTCTCTCTCTCTCTCTCTCTCTCTCTCTCTCTCTCTCTCTCTCTCTCTCTCTCTCTCTTCCTCTTCCCATGTCTTCTACATATTCGGAACATATCGATATAATTATACATTATCATTGTTATTTAACACTATAACTATTTATATTTAATGCAAGTCACGCACTATATCTGCCCACAAAATGAGCAAGTTACCCGTAAATTATGTGGATGGACGGCTGAGTAAACCCCCACCCCACCCTCACTGCGTGCGCTGATTGGTTCTAATTTCCCCTAGTTCCGAACAGCAATAGACTTCGGCAATATGCAACCGGGCGGCCTCGCTGACTGACTGGAGGGTGTAGCCGAGAACGACAGGCAAGTTGCCAAGAGGCAATTACAGTTATACCCATATACCCAATAGTCATGCATTTACACTGGCATACAATTGTTCTCCTTGAACTTAGTTACCTTCATTAACCTTCAAAGACTTCTTCATACTATCTCCTTCTCCTAACGATTTCCTATTTTCCTCTTTGAGTTGCCTTAAATAAATTGCAGCATTTCAATTACTCACTTTCAATTGCAGTCTTTCTTCCTTGTTCTTCAATCACCTTTTCATGTTATGTTGACATTATCAAAACACCACTCATCAGTTGCTCTAGGTCACGTATTATCTCTAATATAGTTCTCTAATGCAGCATATTATTATCAAGCCTCTTAACTGGCCACTGATCACTGGCACACTCCCACCCTGAGTACTCAAAATTGTGTCCCTGGTGAAGGACCTCATTAAGTTGCGAGGCTTATAATGTGACCATTCTTCTTGTCTTTAATATATGCAGCTTTGTTGATAAAGACATAAATAAAATATTATTAAGAGGTAATCATGTTACAGTGATAATAATTTATTTCAGGTGAAGAAAATCCCACTGGAGACCTCTTTTTCTAATCCCCAACACCGGACCCGCCCAATCATGCAGACAGCCACTGCCTCTAGGATTTATCTTCATACTGGATGACGCTCATCACCAACCAGCAAGCTTTATCTTTCCTCTTACAAGACGCATGTCTCGTGCACAGATCAATCTAAAATCTTCCAGAAAAGATGAAACACGTGGTGCTTACAGAACATTGAAAAAAAAACCCATGAAAACCAGTTGAATTCCTTGTTGCAACGAAAAAGTGTGCCTCAGCAACCTTTCCAACCCGAATTGTTACCACATCCGTCAAGACTCCCGGCTCTCTTCGAACAGACGCCACATTTATCAATATATGCTGACCACACTCCGCACCCCATTGCCCCTGCTCTTAAACGTCAGTTATTATTTTTCCTGTCTCGTCATAGTTATCATACTCCAAGCAGCCCCTATACGTATCAGTCAACAACTACTCAGTCTACTGCAACTTTTAGTCTTACGCCACCTCCTTGTGCATTTTTATCTCCCAAGACTGTTCCTACAATTAGTACTACGCAGTATTCCGATCATATATTGCTTACCTAGAACTTATTGTTTCCACAACATTCATCTCTCCTTAAGTATGCGCCTTCCCAGAATACTTCACCTCATAGTCTTATTTTGTCTCCAATAACCATGCAAACCTCCTTGCAATCGTTACCTTCCAATCCTACAACACCATCATATGATGCACTGTATCCAAGGCTTTAACTGCCTCTGTGCGCCTCCGTGCACCTTCGAGGATGAAAAATCTTCTCAAATATTTGCATCACAGGTCGCGGTTCAACAATACAATGAATCTAGGAAACAAGATCTCCAAAATGAAGCAGACACTAAGTCAAATTTTTTCGTAAAATAGCATCCTCAGGATAAATGAAAAGCTTGATTTTATTTTAGTGTGTTGAAACATGAACTGAGCTGACACAAGTCATTTAAGCTTTATATTGTTGCCTAGTAAGGAAAACATTGCATTGTCTCAAGTCCTCTTAAAAGACACACTTATTACGTAGATCACGTAAATACTTAAATTTTTTATTTGGAGCATAGAAGCTATCCTTTCACGAGCTCTACAGGGGATAAACCTGATGGTGATTTGAGAGGAGCTTATGGTGTAGTTTGTTTTCTTCATGCGTACAAACTTTGCATTTCTTAAGCATGAATAAGGTACATACTCATATAATCAGTTAATGTGAAAAATATTGATGATGATATATGCATATATCAGGGGCATGTATGCATATATCAGATTTTTAGGGAGTAAGGCAGTCAGACACCTGCCGCCATGGTGAAGGGGTGCTGCAGGCCGGGGAGGTACTTACGGGGGTTGAAGGGGTGCTGCAGAATTGTCATTGAAATTTTCCGTGTCCTCTCTGTCCATATCCCGTAGTGTCTCAAATACACAAGAAAGTAGCTGCAGCCTGCACTCTGAAGACAACTCCACTTACTCACACTACACTACATGCACTTATATCCCTACACTACCCTCACTCCAAATGTCATAATGGCTTCCATACACCCTGCCTCGGAATCCCTAACTGTGGAGGGGACCAATATCCCCAGGTCGGACCGACTTAATGGTGACTTCTCGAGGTGTCTTGATACTTCTTCTAACTTTCTCTCCTTAAACTTCTGCAATATTCGCGGTCTCAGATCTAACTTTCAATATGTGGAACATCATCTCTCCTCCTCTAAAGACTAAACCTCATCATATTTTCCTCACCTAAACCCAGTTGTCTGTGAGCACTGACAGCAGTCCCTTTTCTGTCCCCTCATACTGTGTCTATTCTCATTTACAATCCAAAGCTGGCTGTAGCGTATATGCGCGCAACGACATCACTACCATCTACCATCGACAATTTGCTACCATCTGGATTCTACATCAATGTCACTCTCTTACTAAATTTATCTGTGTTGTATATCTCTCACCTAACTTTTCGGACTATGTAAATTTCTTCGCCTATTTAACCTAAAAAATGGAGCACATCTCATCCCATTTTCATTTTGCAGAAATCTCCATTCTTGGGAATTTCAATGTTCACCGCCAGCATTGGCTATCATCTTTCACTGACCTTCCTGGTGAACAAGCATACAGCTTTTCTATCCTCCAAAACCTAGGGCAGCTGGTGCAGCACCCTTCCCGTATTCCTGACCGCCTTGGAGACACGCCCAACATTATTAATCTTTTCTTAACTTCTAACCCTTCTGCTTACTCTGTGAAAGTATTCTATCCCTTGGGTTCCTCCGAACACAATCTCATTTATGTAACCTGTGATATCGCTCCGGTACCGCCTCATGACTCACTTAACTTAAGCGGAGGGACTTCTGGCATTTCAACTCATCTAAATGGGAGGACCTAAGGCAGTATTACTCCGATTTTCCATGGAATGATTAATTATTGCTCCCATGTCAGAGGCCCATCTCTTTGTGCAGAGCGCATAAATGAGGTCATTGTCTGTCTGGCATGGAGGTGTACATTCCACACACTTTCTCTAATCCTAAAGCTCGTCAACCTTGGTTTAACTATGCTTGTTCTCATGCCGTCCAAGATACAGAGGCGGCTCACAGACAGTAGCATAACCATCAATCACCTGAAACTCATGCTCTTTATATTTCTGCCCGTAATCATGTCAAATATTTACTTCTACTTACCAAAAACTCCTTCAATCATTGAAAATGTCAAAATGTTTCTGAATCAAATTCCTCTCGTGACTACTGACATTTAGCTAATAGTATCTCTAACAAGTTTTCTTCTTCATCTTTCCATCCTATGCTTCACCCAGATTTCTCCACAGCTGTCTCATCTATCCCTAAAGCTGAATGAACTCTTTGCTCAAACCTTTGCTGAAAATTCCACTCTGGTTGATGAAGGGATTGTTCCTCCTTCTCCTCAACCCCCTGACTATATCATGCCTGTTATTAAGATATTTCGTAATGATGTTTTCTTTGTCCTTTCTGGCCTAAATTTATCCTCGGAAGGCAGTCCTGACGGAGTCCCTCCTATTGTTCTCAAAAACTGTGCTTCTGTGCTTGCACCCTGCTTGGTCAAACTTTTCCGTCATTATCTATCTATTTAAATCTACCTTTCCTTCTTGCTGGAAGTTTGTTCACATCCAACTTGTTCCTAAGCAGGGTGACCGTTCTAATCCTTCCAATACCGTCATATAGCCTTGACTTCCTGTCTTTCTAAAGCTTTTGAATCTATACCAATAAGAAGATTCCTAAGCATTTATCTGCTCACAATCTTCTATCTGATCGTCAGTACGATTTCCGTAGAGGGCGATCTACTGGCGATCTTCTAGTTTTCTAAACTGTATTTTGGCCAACCTCCCTCAGGGAGTTCAGTGAAACTTTTGCAGTTGCCCTTGACATATCAAAAGCTTTTGATATAGTCTGGCACAAATCTTTAATTTCCAAACAACCCTCATTCGGTTTCTATCCTTCTCTCTGTACCTTTATCATAATTAAGTTTAATTTCAAACCGTTCTCTTGCAACTACTGTAGAAGAACATTGTTCTTCTCCTAAGTCTATCAATAATGGTGTTCCTCAGGGTTCTGTCCTATCACCCATATTCTTTCTATTATTCATCAATGACCTTATGAGTCTAACTCAAAGCCATGTCCATTCCTACGCTGATGATTCTACCTGGCATTTTTCAACGTCATTTATTAGACGTTCAACTCAACAGGAACTAAGTGATTTACGGAGAGACCTAACTTCTGATATTTCTATAATTTCTGATTGGGGCAAAGCAAACCTTGCTTTGTTCAATGCCTCAAAAACTCAATTTCTTCATCTATCTACTCAACAGAACTTACCAGATCACTATCCCCTCTTCTTCAATGACACTTAATTATATTCTTATTCTACAATGAATATTATTGGACTATCCTTTACTAAAAATCTGAACTAGAAATCTCACATATCATCTCTTGCTAAAATAGCTTGTAAGAAGTTAATTGTCCTCTGGCATATGCGTCCATTTTTTTGTCCCTCCCAATTGCTTGCTCTGTACAGGGACCTTATCCGCCCATGTATGGTGTAGGTCTCACATGTTTGGAGGCGATCCACTCATACAGCTCTCCTAATCAGGGTTGAGTCAAAAGCTTTAGAATAACTTCTGTACTTCTACTTCTAACACATCTGGTAATGAATCCTAACACTCTATAAGCTTTATTTCTAGCCTCAATACATTGTTTCCTAGGTCGGAGGTCTGAGCTCACCATCACTCCCAGATCTTTCTCACCTTCTTATCTTTTCAGCGATGCATTGCGTATGGTGTATCTATTATCAGGGTTTTATCTACCAACATTCATAACGCTGCACTTATCAATATTTAATTCCATCTGCCATCTGACTACCCACTCATTAAGTTTATCTAAGTCTCCCTGCAATATGTTTACATCAGAATGTGATCTAATAATCTTACCTACCTTAGTATCATCAGCAAACTTGCTGATATCACTGCTAATCCCACTATCCAAGTCGTTAATGTAAATAAAAAATAGAAATGGGCCCAAAACAAACCCTATTTGGTCGCCATATTGTCTTCCCTCCTTCACCACCGGGACCAGCTGGTCGGTAGCCATCTTAGAAGCCATTCGTGTCCGCCATTGTGACCCGTCATCATGTCAACTGATAAATGTAAACAATAACACACGTCCTGTGCTACACACCTCACACCCACATGCTCCCACGTCCTGTGACACACCTATTTCTTGGTGATCATGTGCTCCGTGGCTACCATCATCTTCATCGTGTGGCGTCCCGGGGACGTCTAGTTCGGCCTCCTTCGTCCAAAGACGTCCAACTCCAGCCTCCGTAGGTGCCTCCTTCATCCTAGGTCGTCCAAATCCGGCCTCCATCAGTGCCTCCTGCGTCCAACTTGGCCTTACATTGGGATTTTCACTTGGCATTCCACTGGGCCTTCCACTGGGTCTTCCACTTGGCCTTCCACTCGGCATTTCACCGGGCCTTCCACTCAACCTACCACTGGGCCTTCCACTCGGCCCTCCACACGGCCTACAACATAGGCCTTCCACTTCGGCCACCAACCCGGCCTTCCACTTTGACCTCCAACCCGGCATTCCACTTAAGCCTCCAACCCGGCATTCCACTTAAGCCTCCAACCCGGCCTCCAACTTCGGCCTCCAACCTCAACACTCCAACTTCAACCTCCAACTTCAGCTTCCTCTTCGGCCTTCAACCTCGGCCTCCAACATGGCCTCCAACTCAACCTCCACTACGGCCTCCTCGGACACCACTACAGCCTCCTCGACCTCCGCATCAGACCATCATTACAGCCTTCGTAGTAGTGTTCATTAATATGTATTTTGTATAATGCATTTATTTTATTTTCTATTTATTTTCATAATTCGCAAATCCATATTTTTTTTTTTCACAATACAATATTGTATACCAATTAAACATTGTAAATGTATAGTACATATATCTATATATATATTTTTTTTACAAGGCACCTTGGGATGTTTCCATTTCCACTTATTTTGGTTGTGTTTTTCTTCATTGTCGAGATGGGGGCATCGTGTGCGTGACCGAGCCGTATGTGAGATATGACTGTCGTTCCCGGAATCCCGGTTACACTCAGCAGTCAGCCTGGGGCCGCTCTGCCAAGCTGGTGGCCCCGCTGGGCTTCCTCACCGCCACACTTCACCGTCAGGATTACATTTTATACTTTCAACAGTAAATGACTAAACCTCGAGTGCGAGCTACTTATCCTTGGCCTTTACTGGCAGCTGTGTACGCTGCCACCAAGACGTAGGTACCTACGTCTTCAAATTCACACAAACCTTCTACAGCAGTACGCTGGAAAATCTTGGTGGCAGCTCAAGAAACGTATCTACGTCAAATTTGCACAAAACAAGAGACTGGCGCGGTTTTATGGTGGCCATGCGGTCTCTGACTCACCTACATGGACTGGTTTCAAGACGCCTTCATGTCCCCACCGCTGCCGTCCTTCATCGGCAAGACTTACCACTGTCTCTGCCTCTTCCTATGGTCCCTCGGTTAGCGTCTCTGCATTAAAACAACTACACCGTGTGATGTGATGGTTTTTGCAGTTCTCAGCTCTTCGCCTACGGTTCTCTATAAACTCCTTTTCAAGGTCGACAGCTGTCTTTTAGTCTTCACAGCGGTCTACACTCTACAGTTTTGTTTGATATACTGTCAGTCTGTCTATGTTATTATATGTCTATATCTTTTCATGTCTGTCTTATCATATGTCTATGTTATATATATATATAGCTATATATATATATATATATATATATATATATATATATATATATATATATATATTTATATATATATATATATATATATATATATATATATATATATATATATATATATATTATTATAATTATATATATATATATATATTATATATATATATATATATATATATATATATATATATATACTTTTGATGAACCGAATGAATATATATTAATATACATATACACACCTATACAAATTATATATATATATATATATATATTATGTATATATATATATTATATATATATATATATATATATATATATATATATATATATATATATATATATATATATTAATATATATATATATATATTATATATATATATATATATATATATATATATATTAGGGTGGTTCAAAAAATGAAAGTTTGAAATCTCTTACGGCACCCATGAATTATTGTGAGGAATGGCAAAAAACAAAGCACAAAAGTTTCATGTGAATATTTCAAGATTAGGGGTCGCACAGGGTAGTTGATTTTTCGAGACATACAAATATTCATTTCTCAAGTTTATTTATTCACATCAACTATAAATGCCACAGAAACGAAACTATTTGCTCGGAAGTGAGGTAACTAACTATTCTAGGAAATTTCACGATACGGCAGTGTATACAAGGATGAATATTACTTTGATACTATACAAGGAACAGTGATAGGAATGGCACATTTCCTGGACTCTCTTAAAACTAAAACTTCAAATGACTGAAATAACGATTGAAACGATTTGTATATTCTTCTGTAAGATTAGTTAGGGTTCAGGTTCAGCCGTCGGTGGCGCTCGACAGCTTGCAGGAGAGCTTGTCGATCGCTCTCGTCCTTGGTGAGGATCTGGGAATAATCAGTGATAAGTTTGATCGCCCGTTCCGCAGGATCATTGGTCACTGCCAGATGTTGGACGGTCTCCTTGCCCTGGTTGTACGCCTCGTTTTTCCTTCCAGCTGAGCACAGGAGATTGGAGAAAAGAGGCATCCAACTTCAGTTCCGTGAAGGAGAAAAGTGACTCCTTGGTGACAAGGTCACTCAAAGTGACCGAAGAAGGATCTTGGGGTGCTGTCGTCCATCGCTTCCTGTCGAGGTCCTTGTCAATGGCCAGCTTCTCCACCATCTTGGTCTTCTCCTCGATCGTGACTTTGTCGCTGAACAAGGCAAGGCCAACAAGGTCCGTTCTCAAGTACCAAAAGTGCCGCTTGAAGGTCTTCACCGTGGCCTCCGAGATCTTTGAGTTGAGGTCTCTGTACTTGTGGAGATCATGGAAGAGAGTGAGATCGTTGAAAGGAGCGTCTGCGGCCAAGGGAGCCTCGAACCAGGCACGGGCGTAGATTAGGATGATGAACACACTCATCTCCTGGAGGCTACGCAGTTCCCTCGGCGTGAGTTCGAACTCGTTCTTGAACATCGTCATCTTGAGCGTGTAGATCGCCTTCGCCATCCATCTCGCGTAGTGGTGAGCTCCTGGTTTGCGGAAGGTGGTGGGAACCTCCCCCTTAATGGCCTTTGCGGTTAGTTCCGCTAACTCTTTATAATCGTCTCTTGTCGTTGCGGCCGCCTTGGCAAGAGCCTCAAGGGTCGTCCTCTTCCATTCGTCATGGTCAGCCAATCGTGGGTCGTTGATGATCGTAGCATTGGCTTTTATGAGAGTGGGCCACTTCTTTTGGAACCCTTTGAATAGTTGAACGTCTGGGCCGGACGTAGCGTCGCCGAAGGTGGCCTTGAAGGCTGAGGCCAGGATGAGCTCCATAACGTGGTGGCGGCACGCCAAGTTCAACAACGGACGACCTAACTTCTGTTCGAGGAGTGAGCAACAGCCAG
>JACEEZ010017201.1:362500-401840 GCA_016584305.1 Chionoecetes opilio
TCACTTTCAACGCTTGTATGGCCTGGGTATTGGACAAGGTTTAGATCAAAGGATTGTGGAGCATCCGTCGGGGAACACCAAGATCCACTGATCTTGTTTTTGCCGATGATGCAGTAATCTTTGCTGAGTCCGGAGGTCCTGGTGATGGCTCTCGAGGTGCTGCACGAGGAGGCAAAACCTTTGGGACTTATGGTCTCCTGGCTCAAGACCAAGGTCCAAGTGTTTGGGGGACTTACTAGATGAAGCAGTACAGTCTGTTCATGCGTGTGGCGAAGACATTGAGATCTTGGAAAGGTTTACATACCTTGGTAGCGCAGTCCATAATGACGGCGGGTCACGTCAAGAAGCCTTACGGCGGATTGGCATAGCCCACGGTGTTATGGACTCGCTCAGCGGGAGTATTTGGCGTTGTCGGTACCTGTGCAGGAGGACAAAGATCCGGATCTTCAAGTCGCTTGTGATCCCTGTCTTACTCTTATGGTTGTGAGACATGGACACTAAATAGTGACTTGAAGAGACGAATCAATGCCTTTGGTAGTAAGTGTCTTCGCAGAATCATGGGGTATCGCTGGGATGATTACGTGTCAAATCAAGGATTGCAACGTGAGACTGAATCGAGACCTATTACCTGCATAGTCCGTCAGCGCCAACTTCGGCTATATGGGCATGTGGCACGCTACCCTGAAACCGATCCTTCCCATCGGGTTGTATCTGTAAGAGACAATCCGGCGTGGAGGAGGCCAAGGGGGCGCCCACAAGGCTCGTGGCTGGGGCAAGTTGATGTTTCTTGTCGAGAGCTGCTTGGTATGGGAAAGGAGCCTGCATGGGAACTCGCGCGTGGTGACCCCCGGGAGTGGCGTCGTAGGGTGGGCGAGGCGACGCGCCCCCCGGCGGATGCCCCCAATGATTGATTGATTGATTATGGGATGATCCGATCACTTTTTTTTTATTATTTTATTTTAGTAGCTTATTAGCGAGAATTGTGAGAAAAAAAAGTGGGATGCGAGAATTGAGGAAATCTTGATGTAGGGTGGTGGGTAATGGGTGAGTGAATGGGTGGGGTGATGGGTAATGTGTGTGGGGTGATGGGTGAGTGAATGGGTGGGGGGTGATGGGTGAGGGAATAGGTGGAGGGTGATGGGTAATGGGTGAGTGAATGGGTGTGTGGTGATGGGTAATGGGTGAGTGAATGGGTGGGGGTGATGGGTAATGGGTGAGTGAATGGGTGGGGGATGATGGGTAATGGGTGAGTGAATGGGTTGTGGGTGATGTGAATGGGTTAGCGTTAATACATACTTTTTTACATCCATGATTTCAGGAAAGTTAGAAGGGGCCCTCTGGAGAGTCTGTGTTTGGTGGCCTTCATTGATTGATGGGATTATTGAGGTCAAGATTTGCTCGGCATAATGCTTTAGTAGACCTGGAGAAGGCGTAGAAGATGGAGGGCGAATAGGGGTGTAGGAAGGTTGGAGAAACCAAACACAACAATCTCTTCCTATAATGATTTGGAAGATACAGAGCGGGCAGCAGCGAGGAATCTACAACAGACTGCATAATGCACTGCCAGATATACAAAAAACGTAAAAAGATTCAATCGCACCCACCGAATTGGCAAAAAGCCAAGGACGCTATTCCCGTCCTAAGTTTCTTGGCGTCGACTGTATATATATATATATTATATATATATATATATATATATATATATATATATAATATATTATAATATATATATATATATATATATATATATATATATATTATAATATATACTTATGTATATACTAGTGGCAAAGCCGCCCTCCAGGCGGACTTTTTGACTACTCCTGGGAGGCTATTGGTGGCCCTGGCCCACCACCTGAAGGCCCACCAAACACAGACTCTCCAGATAACCCTTCTAACTTTCCTGAAATCATGGGTGTAGAAATGTATGTATTAACGCCAACCCATTCACATCACCCCCAACCCATTCACTCACCCATTACCCATCACCCCACCCATTCACTACACCCATTACCCATCACCCCAAGCCATTCACTCACCATTACCCATCACACACACCCATTCACTCACCCATTACCCATCACTCCCCCACATATTCCCTCACCATCACCATCACCCCCAACCCATCACCCCCCACCCATTCACTCACCATCACCCACAACCCATACCATCACCCCACCATTCACTCACCCATATATACCCATCACCCTAACCCTACATCAAGGTTTCCCAATTCCGCAAACCCACTTTTTTCACAATTCTCACTAATAGCTACTAAAAATAAAAATAAATAAAAGTGATCGGATCATCCCATACTTGGGCTTAAAATGTTCCCCTGGTTGACCTGGTCCCAAACTGTGCCATATGATGGATTGCGCCACTGGGGGCGGAACCTATCGCGGACACACACACAGACACACAGACAGAAACACTTTCGCTTATATTATTATAGATGATGTATGTACCATATGCACATTATAACATGTTACTGGTAAGATTTAAGTTTAGTTAAAGGATTGATTTTAAAAGAACTTATTTGTTATGCTAGTGGCATGCATTACTGGAACAAAATAGAAAATATTTGGACACGACCTGAGAAAGACTTTCTGTCCCTTCCTCCCATATTTGTGCTCTTATAATGCCACATTAGCCATAGCATAACATGGTGTCAGGTGTAATAGATCCCAGCGCATTTGTTGGCCAAGCTGTGAGGGCATTGTTCTACTCTGGAGGGATAAGAGAAGAGTTATATCGCTGATGTGATTCTGGCGGCGCCGGCGTCTCCCGCTGCTTCCTACGACCACCAAACATGAGTGCTAGTCGGCTACCTGGATCTGTCTCCTTAGAAGGTAATGCTGCTGAAAAGTGGAAAGTATTCTTCCAAGAATTTGAAATATACCTCATCAGCTCAGAGAAAGATGAAAAGAAAGATGAAGTTAAATCGCCCTCCTACTTCAATGTGGTGGGAGAGAATTACTGGATATTTTTAATACACTACCTATTGAGGACAATGACAAAGAGAATTACAAGAAACTGATTGCTGGTCTGAATGTGCATTTTGAGCCAAAGAAGTATGTAACCATAAAAGGTACTTATTTAACCCCAGAATGCAGCAGCCAGATGAGTCTTTTGACAGTTATGTCTCAGACCTAAGGAAGAGGGCTAAAAATTGCAATTTGGCACACTAAGAGATGAACTAATCAGAGACAGAATCATTTGTGGCATTTTTGATGGAATCTCAGAGGTCGATTGTTAAGGTTAGATGACTCCACTCTAGAAGAAGTGATGAAGCAATGTAGAGTCCATGAAGTAAGTGAAGAGCATATGAAGGAACTGACTGCTGCAGCAAACTCCAAAATCCATACAGTCAAGGCTAAGCCTAAGCCTAACCAAGAGAAAGCCCAGTTCAGTGGCCCCAGAAGAAGTGAAGCCAAACCAAGGTGCAAGTCTGCGGATTCCAGCATGTTCTACGTCGCGATCTCTGCCCTGCTGCTGATAAGGACTGTATAAAGTGTGGACGACGAGGACATTTCCAGAGTAGATGCAGTTATAAAGGGTTGCAGAAACACCCTACAAGGAAATTTCGGCAAGCCTACAGAAGAGATGAGTCATCCGAGTCTGACGAGGGTTTGAGAAAGCAGTGTCAGGACTCTACATCTGCAGAAGGATTGTGCACCCAAGGTTAATTCTTACATGTCACACAGGAGAGGTGAAGATGATCGCATTGCAATTAAATTTCCTGATCAAGATGTTTCATTAAAGCCCAGGTGGATATAGGAGCAAAAACACGTTACATCAACGACTTGGATAGTGGATTAGCAGTGATATCAGCAAGTTTGCTGATGATACTCAGTTAGGTAGGATTATTGGATCACAGTCTGATGTAAACATATTGCAGGGAGACTTAGATAGACTTAACGAGTGGGCAGTCAGATGGCAGATAGAATTTAATATTGATAAATACAGCGTTATGAATGTTGGTAGAAAAAACCCTGGTAATAGATACACCATAAGCAATGTATCGCTGAAAAGATCAGAAGGTGAAAAAGATCTTGGAGTGAGGGTGAGCCCAGACCTCCGACCTAGGAAACAATGTATTGAGGCCAGAAATAGAGCTAATAGAGTATTAGGATTCATTACCAGAAGTGTTAAAAGTAGAAGTGCGGAAGTTATTCTAAGCTTTATCTGGCTCTAGTCAGGCCTCACCTAGACTATGCGGTTCAGTTTTGGTCTCCATATTACAGGATGGATATAGCCTTGTTAGAAACAGTGCAGAGAAGGATGACCAAAATGATACAAGGGATGCGTAACTTAAGTTATGAGAGGAGATTGAAGTTATTAAAATTACACTCACTCGAGAGACGCAGAGTAAGGGGCGATCTGATAGAAGTTTTTAAGTGGATAAAGGGATTTAATAAAGGAGAGGTAGGAAAAGTTCTTACGGCTTTTAACCAGGGTAGAACAAGAAGTAACGGATTCAAGCTGGAAAAGCGTAGAATTAGAAAGGAAATAGGGAAAAAACTGGTTCACAAATAGGGTGGTGAATGAATGGAATGGCCTCAGTAGACAGGTAGTTAGTGCGGAGTCATAAGGGAGCTTTAAAGAGGAGCTGGATAGGTTCATGGTTGGGGATGAAAGGTGGATGTAGGTAGTGTTAGGCGACAGGAACTACCACGTGTAGGCCTCGCGGTCTCTTGTAGCTTCCTTATTTTCTTATGTTCTTATGTTCAGAAGTGAGTGTAATGCCCAGTAGTATTTACAACAAAATGAAACAAAGACCCAGACTTTTGAAAACAAGGACTGTCCTTGTAGCTTTGACAGGGGACAAAGTAAAGCCAATTGGGAAAATTGAGAGTATAGGCAACCATGACTCTAAGAAATATCAGTTTGTTTTTTATGTTGTAGATATTGAGTGTATGTCATTGTTCAGTAAAATTACCTGTGAATGTTAGGTGTGGTCAAGTTAGTAAGACAGCTTGTTGGTGATTCAACTTCACTCCTGATGCAATCATGACTAATATGCTGAGTGTTTACGGGTCTGGGATGTCTTGTGGTGTAATCATTAGTCCAAATCCATCAAACTCCGTGCACTCCTCCTAAAAATCCTTGTGGCCTTAAGAGATCGTCCAACTGACTAGATGAGATGGAAGGAGGAGTAGGGTGCCATAACAATTGATTTTATTTAAGCTCGGGTGGTTTTCGGTTCCATTCCCGAAAAATAACGTATGCAATTGTTTTGAAAAAATTATATTAAAGGTCGCGAATCGAGGAAAAAGATTAATTTTGGGGCAATTTAAAGGGATTATCAATTCGTTTCTGACGTTGTTGGTACATAATTGGTGATTAAAGGCATTTCTTCCCTTTTTCATATTGTTTTGGTATTTCACTCAGTTTTGGTCACACCGGAATCTGGTCTACTCCAGGTCCCCCTCTCTTGCAGAGTATTCCGCTCATGGGGGGTGGGGGATCATGGGCATTTGGGCCACCCTCTCTCACCTATTGGCCTGGTAGCTCGCAGTCGACTTGCGGGCTTTCGGGGTCCCCGCTTCCTGTGGTCCTCAACGACCTGCGAAGAACTGGCGCTGTCCTCGTCCTTCGTGAGGGCCTGTTTGTAGCCCCTTTCAGCGCCACACCGCGCTCGGCGAAGTCATTCACCCACCCGCAGCTCCCGGACCACGAGCGGCGGCTTGGTAGCTGCTGTCCTCCCCCCAGCGGCTGGATCCTTGTTGGAACCCGCCTCCGTCGAGGTCTGAAGAGCTGCTTGGACGACGGCGTACGAAAGCTCGCCACCGTCTGGTCGCGAGAGCGGCGCTCTTGATGTCCACTGCGGACTTGCGGGGCGGTCTCGTCCTCCTCCCTCCTCTGCAAGCATGGCCTGGACATGTCTCGTTTGCCCCGAGGGAAGTCGGGTCGAAGAGCCGACCACCAGCCGCTCGCTAAAGTACCACGGGTGGCGCCGAAGACCGGAAATGTCGCTTCGACAGCTTTGTCGGGTGGCCGGAGCGCGTTCACGAAGGCCAGTCCAGCCCGGCGCAGCAGCGGCGAGTGGAGTCCGGAACAGGGGGGGCGGCGTACGTCGGACGACGAAGCGCACAGCCTGATGCCCTGGGCCTCGGTGCCGTAAAGCCCGGAATTGCTCCCTGAAGAGGAAGACCTTCACAGCTTTAGAGCCTTGCCATCCACCGGCACGGTGGAGCGGTCGGGGCGGGAGAAGGGGTGCCGCGCTTCGGAACTCCGCCGAGAGCATTACGAGAGCTCCAAAATTCCGGTAGTGGGCCCGGGGCTGGCGTGGTCGGAAAGCGGCGGAAGTGACCAGCAGCTGTCCCGCTCCGGAACGTCATCGGCGGTGAACGGCTCCGGCGTGGTCCTGTCGATGAAACTCCCACCCGCCTTGGAACCTCTTGCCAGTGTGATGTCGGGGCCGCTCGAGACTCCAAGCAGGTGGAGAAGGCCTTCTCCAGGACCAGCCGTACACTTTGTGCCGGCAGGCCAGGTGGAGGACGGGCCGATCCAGCTCTGCTCGATGAGGGTACAGCCCCGTTCACCAGCCCGCTGTTCACCGCCGTGGTGTCGAAGCTGAGACCGCGGGACCCGCTCCTCCACTCCCAGTCCTCCAGCGCTGTGAGCCGGCCTAAACGCAGTCCTGTGCTCGGCCGACGGGAGCTTGGGGACGGTGAGGAGCTTGACCACTCCGCCCCCCGACACCAGGACCGGGAGCCGGTCGACGCTCCCTCCCCCCCATCGCTCTCCGGGACGATCTTTCCGTCCCAGTGGACGATGAGAACGGCGTCGGGGTTGAACGCGGCCTTGTCTCCTTGGGCGCCTCCTCTCGGAACTTCACCCGAGCGCGCCTGAAGGATTCGGGGTTTCAGCACCAGCTCGGCGGGGTGTGTCCTAATTTTCCGTGCTGCAGTTTGACAACACGTGAACCCATTGCGGTTGGACACCTTGGTCCGGTCGAGCGCGGGGGGCCAGTTCACTGTTGAGGACGGACTTTCGCACGCTCGCCCGCATGCGATTCGGAGTATGTGCCGACGTTGAGGGCCTCTCGTCCGTCGCCATCGTTGAAGACGTTCCCTTCGTGTGCGCGCCGCAACGGCCGGGTAGGACTGTTGCCGGCACTGGCACTGGGAGTCGAAGAACTGCCCGCGGAAGAACTGCCCGAAAGCACAACGGACCGGTCAAGCTCAAGTGCCCACTTTCGCCTCCGCTTCCGCCCGCCGGCGATTCGTTGACTCCAACTTCTCCTTGACCCTTCTTCTTTTTTGACAGCAAGGGCCCATGTCTCGAGAACCGAGAGAACCGCGGGGCTCGTCCTCCCTTTGGGCCAGCAGGAAGGACCGGTCCTCTTCCTCTGTGAGGAGTGAAAGCGCATCTTGGTGCGCGATGTCGAAGAGGCGACGCAGGGTGCGACGAAGCCTCTTCCCTCGCCACCTGGGTCGGCCCGCGCTTTCGACTTGCTCTTCTTAAAGG
Source organism: Chionoecetes opilio (assembly GCA_016584305.1). Taxonomy (NCBI): domain Eukaryota; kingdom Metazoa; phylum Arthropoda; class Malacostraca; order Decapoda; family Majidae; genus Chionoecetes; species Chionoecetes opilio. The sequence goes on from JACEEZ010017201.1 coordinate 369,974, forward strand.
AGACCCACTCATCGTAGAGTGGGGATGAGTTTGTCGCGCGCCCGGTGGGCGCCTGGACTGGAATGCGTGCCCGGCCCAGAAGGGCGAGTACCTCATCGATCACCTTGGCCGCCGCGGGCTTCTTCTCGTGCTTCAGTTCCAAAATGAAGGTGCAGGAAAGACGGAGACTTGTCCCTCGTGTTGGGAGTTCGGCTTCCCGTAAGTTCGTTCAGTGTACTATGTCAAGGTACACAGTCGTGGTTTGACCTAGTCGTCGCCATCGCAACTCTGGGGAAACAGGAGAGGGAAGGCTATTATTAGTCAATTATATAAAAATTTTTAAATGAAATGCGTCAAAGAAGAAACATGTCAAATGGATGAGGATGATTGGAAATTCCCTGAGGAAACAGCACTTTCTGGGCAACAAAATGTAACAGAGCGAATAAAAAACGAACCAAACTGTTATGGGAGGCGTTGGTAAACAGTTTCTAAGAGCCCACGGTGCCAACCGACACCCCTTTTCCCGGGTCGAAACGTGCACTAAGACTAAACCCAAACCCAACGGGCAAAAAAACGGCCCCGGAACGCGGGCTAACGAGTTTTTGCCTGTTTTGGCCTGACCGGGCCCTGGCTCCGATCGACCGGAAGTGGTGAAATAAACAATTGTTAGAAAAAAAAAAAAGCCAAAATACGTCGGAAAGCAATTTAATGATGGAAAATGTTGTTCGAAATATGTTTAAAAGTAAATTTGAAAAAGTTTGATTTTTCCCGAAAAATGTCAATTTTGACCTCAATTCGCGACCTATAAATATTAATATTTTTTTAAATCCTTTTGCACACATTATTTGTGTACGAGAATGAATCAGAAAACCACCCGCACACCTAAAAATGGGATAAATAAATTCACTATATGGCTAAGTGCCACCCTAGCAAGGAGTCTTAGTAAAAGAAAGTAGTCCTACTGACGGGGTAAATAGTATGGTTGTGGTAAGAGAAGGTGAAAAACTAAGGGTGTTCGGGACCCAAAGGACTTGAAAAAAGCTTTAAAAAGACAACTTTTACCCACCATTGAGGAAGTAGCCACTAGACTTACTAATGCCAAGGTGTTTTCTGTACTTGATGCAACCAAGGGTTTTTGGAAACTACTGGTAGATGAAGAGTCTTCTAAATTATTAAAATTTTTAATACATGCTTTGGCAGATACAGGTATTTGCGTCTTCCTTTTGGAATCAGCCCAGCACCCGAGATCTACAGAGGGGATGCATGAGTTGTTTGATGACTTAGGGGGAGTAGAAATTATCATGGATGATATCTGATTTTGGCCGTACTAATGAGGAGCATGATGCAAGATTAGCCCAAGTTTTACAAAGAAGTAGAGAAAAAACCCCTTTTAATTTAAAACCCCAAAAAACAAAAGCTAAAGACTGATCATGTAACTACATTGGTCATACACTAACTAAAAATGGATTAAGCCAGATCTTAAAAAAGTAGAGATGATTTATAAGTTTCTGCTCCTCAAGACAAAACTGAACTGCTGAGATTCAGGGGCATGAAAAAATTATTTAGCCAAGTTTGTACCTAGAATGTCAGACATAAATGACCCTCTAAGAAGTTTATTGGAGAAAGATGCTGATTTCAAATGGGAACACGAGAAAGAAGAATGTTTTAATAAACTTAAGAGACTTGTATGAAGCACCAGTTTAAGGTTCTATGATGTAAGTAACCATCACTCTTACTGTGGTGCCTCAGCTTTTGCATTTTGGAGCTTGAAATTTACAGATGATAAACCAGTAGCCTTTTACAGAAAGGTACCTTACGAAAACTCAGAGAAACTATGCTCAAATTGAAAAGGAGCTTCTTGAAATTTGTGTTGGGGCTGAAAATTTCATTCATACCTGTATGGGAGATCTCAGATCACTGTGAGTCTGATCACAGACCCTTGGAAACCATTTTCAAAAGCCCTTTCCACACCCCCCACTCAGGTTGCAAAGAATGCTCTTAGGCTCCAGAAGTATTCTTTGGATGTCAAGTATAAAAAGGGTAAAGAAATGTACATCGCTGATGCCGTTGATTTGGGGTACCTTTTGGTCTGAGGAGTTAGGAACCACAGGTGATGAATTTTCAGTGAATTTGGTTAGTGTACCTGATGGAGATTTGTTGCTTGACTTTGAAATGCTCAGAAAAAAAACTAAAGAGGACAAAAACTTGCAACTAGTGAAAGGGGTTACTATGGAGGGTTGGCCTTAGATTAGGCACAAACCCCAGTGGAAATTCATGCTTATCGGAACTTTAGAGATGAAATTAGTTATGTAAATGGTCTATTAGATAAAATGAACAGAATTGTTGTCCCCAAAGTGTTGAGGAATCAAGTACCCCCGGGAAATCTGCACAAATCTCATCATAGTATAGAGAAATCATTTAGATTAGCTAGAGACCTTGGGGTACTGGCCTGGAATGAGTGCGGAACTAAAGGACTTGATTAGCTCTTGTAAAAACTGTATGCCTTTAGTAACCACCAAGTAAAGGAACCCTTGATGCCCCATGAAGTGCCACCAATACCTTGGCAAAAACTAGGTGCAGACTTATTTGAGTTTCATGGCAGCCAGTACCTATTACTTGTTGATTATTATAGCAAGTTTGTAGAGTGTGATAAACTAGAAACTACTCTTTACAAGTACCATTGTGAAGTGTTGTAAGCGTCAGTTTTCCCAAGCCATGGAATCCCTAAAAACAGGGGCATAGTGACAATGGGCCCCATTTATTTCTAGAGAGTTTCAACATTTTTGTAAATCCTATGGCATTGTTCATATTTTTCATCACCGTACCATCCAAAGAGAAAGGTTGGTGAGAAAGGTGTTCAAACAGTGAAAAGGTTGATGAAAAAAGCTCTGAAGGAGGTAAGGATGTTTTTTAAGCTTGTTGGACTATAAAAATACTCCTGTCATAGGAACAGCTAGCCCCTCTCAGTTACTGTTTGGGAGGAGAACTCGCAACCCCTCTCCCACCCGCCCTCAAACTATTACAGCCTGAAACTCAAGATCCTTGACCATTAGAACCATGCTAAGAGAATCACAAGAAAAACAGAAAACTGTTCTATGACAGGAGTTCAAAGGAACTAGATAAACTTGAAGAAGGAGATGTAGTGATAATTAAAGATGGGTTGAATTCTGAAGCAAAGAAAGCTGTTGTTGTGGCACCTAGGGCGTACTTAGTGAAGGATAATACAGGACAAATTTATAGAAGAAACAGACATCACCTGATCAAAAAACCAAAGAAAATCTGCCTGTTTGAGCCCCTAGTTCTCTTATGCAGCAGGGGCACCTATGTATTTCAGACCAAGTTCCCCACAGAAAAAAGCTAGGGACACCTAAGAAAGGTTTTTAGAATAAGGGAGGGCTACCTGCAAATAAAGATTGTGATGTAAATGCTGGAGAAATCTGTGTGGATATAAATGCTAAGTTAGATGTAACTGGGACTAGAACATCAAGTGGTAGAATTGTTCTCCCCCAAGGAAGTTAATCTTTAAGTTTTTGCTAGAAAAAGAAAAGAAGGTTTTAATTTATGATGGAATAGCAATTTAAAGATTGATGAAAAGGAAGAATGTAATATTATATTGATGTATGTACCATATGCACATTATAATATATGTTACTGGTAAGTTAATTTAGTTAAAGGATTGATTTTAAAAGAACTTATTTGTTATTTCTAGCGGCATGCATTACTGGAACAAAAAAGAAATACTTGGACACGAAACCCGAGAAAGGACTTCTGTCCCCTTTCCCCCATATTTGTGCCTCTTTTAATGCCACATTAGCCATAACATAACAGTTTACTAGCTCTTTTCACTTATTTTACCCGTGTTCTTAATTACTTATTTCTGATATCTAGCCATCAGTTTCAGCTACTATTGACATTTCTGTGTTCTGTCCCGCCTCCATCTACTTTATAAAGACTTAGGTTTGGGTTAGCAGCTATTAATCCGTACTTAGGAACGGCCATTAGCAGGTTTTTCCCGCAGAGTGCGGAACTTTTCACAATGACAGACTTCAATGCAGTCGAGTTTGTAGGTAATCCTTCTTAGAGGAATTTAAGAATGCAAAAATAATCAAGGACGATCTCAAAAACATCGCCAAGACTTTTGGCATTCAGTTTATGCAGACGTAACACAAAGCTCACTTACGCCTACTAATATTAACTCATCTAGGGTGTACAGATGAAGCCCTTGCAGTTGAAACGGGAGCTTCAAACGTAGAAACTGACACTTTACCAAAGCCCATAGATCCCAGTATCTGCTCGAGATTGAGAGAATTAAAATGCAAACATATAAGATGAAAATGGACAATGAACTCCCAAATTAAGCAACGGGTGAACTAAAGATAAAACAACATGACCACCAACATGAACCTTGAGATCAAACAACTAGAAATACAGGCTCTTCAAGCCAAACAAGGAACGCCTCAAGAGTCTCATCAGAAACTGATTTACTAAAGTATGTTAAGCTAATTCCCTCCTTTCCTGATAACGATCCTGAAGCATTTTTCAGGGAATTCGAATCCACTGCTCAACATTTTGAGATCTCGAAGCAGACTGGGTGTGGGCTCGTTCAGCCTAAACTATCTGAGAAAGCCTTAACAGTTTGTAACAATATCGAAAACAATACTGATTATGAAACTGTAAAATGCCCTTCTGTCATCCTACCAATCTCTACAGAAGGATACCGGCAAGCTTTCCGTAACCATAACAAACTGCAATATCAAACCTACACAGAATTTGCATCTGAAAGTACGTTTTCCCTTTAAAAAGATGGTTGAAATTCTGCATATGTAGACACGTTTTGAGAAATTAATGAATCTTGTTGCTTTAGAGAAATTGTCAGAAAAGTTCCTCACTCTGTGAAGGTGCACATTATTGACAGAGAGGAAACAGACTTAATTAAAGCCGCCCAATTGGCTGACGTCTATTCACTCGTGCCCGCTCACCAACCAGGGAGAGGAGACCCAACACCATCTGTAAAGTTGTCTAGTGGTTCTAAGGATGGTATGCTGTCCCTGCTGTCCCTAAAAAACACTCCATATGCTTCTTTTTTTAAAAAAAAACCTGGACATGTTATCTCAAATTGCCCAGATCCCAAGTGTTTAAAATAGCCAAGTTAGCCTCTAAAAGCCTGTAGCTGCTGTGAAGCCTCGTCAACCATTAAATCTCCTGATCCATTTCAGCCATTTAGATCCACCGGTACAGTGTCGCTTGGTCCTGGCCTGGTGACCACTCTGTCCAGATAGTGCAAGACACCTGCGCTGCCCAATCCCTCATCCGTCAGTCCCGCCTTGCCTAACATTCACAGTAACTACACCGGAGAAGTGGGTGTACCTGAGGGGCTTTCATAAACCCTTCCTGCCTGTCTGGCCAGAGTGACCCTCCAGTGCGGCTTGGTCCAGGGTCCTGTCAAACCCTAGGGGTAACTGAATCCTTTCCAATTCCTGATGCTGATATAATCCTTGGTAATGATTTGGCAGGAGGCTTAGTATATCCCCCCTTAATTGTCAGTAAGACTGCTTGAACTCACAATCCAACAGTAGAACTTTGAGGAATCTCAACCTAATCTCTTTCCTACTTGTGCATCCACCAGATCACAGGCAAATAAACAGTTTGTAGCAAAACCTACTGTACCTTCACCTAGCATTGTCCTTGCTATATTTTCAGAACAAAGTCTGAAAGAGGTTCAACAGAATGACATCTCATTACTCCATTACACAGTAAAGCGATTCCTAAGGACAAAATATTGCAACCTCCTTTATTCTACCATCATAAAGAGATCCTCATGAGGATGTTAAACCTCTTTCTTATCAGACGATGAAACCTGGCTGAGGTACACCCGGTAGTATTTCCGACTAGCTCGAGACACCCTGTAATGGGGGTCGCTCTGAAGGGTTTGGCCGGTCATCTTGGCATCAAAAAGACCTATCAAAGACTGCTCAATGAATTTTATTGGCCTGGCATAAAAAAAAAAGTCACTGATTTTGTAAGACCTGCCATACTTGTCAAGTCGTGGGCAAATCTAACGAAGTCTTCCACCTTACCCTTTACAGCCCATTCAGGTACCTGCAGAACCTTTAATAAGATCATCATCGACATAGTTGGGGCCCTTTTCCTAAAACCAAAAGGGTAATCAATATATACTTACCACCTTATGCCCCACTACCAGATATCCCTGAGGCCTTTCCTTAAAGAATATAACAGCCAAAAAAAGTAGCAAAGACTTAATTCCCCATGTTCACCACGTATGGCATTCCGCAGGAAATTCAATCGGACCGAGGCTCCAACTTCACGAGCGAACTATTCACACAGGTGCTCAAGGAACTAGGAATCAGCAGTCTTGTCAACAGCTTACCCTCCACAGTCACAAGGCGCCCTGGGAAAGTCCCACCAGAGCTTAACAACTATGATCCGCAAATTCTGCTATGAGGGAAAACCCTGAGTGGGACGAGGGACTTCCCTTCCTTCTCTTCGCCATCCGCGAAACATCGTCAGAATCCTTAGGTGTCTCTCCTTTCGAGCTCTTATATGGAAGGAAGGTAAGGGGAACCCTTAAAGTAATCAAATCCCATCTTCACCAGCCAGTAGATTGATTTCAGTTAATCTATAATATCACTCTCTAAAGACAATTTGACTAAGATCCGTGCTTTTGCAAAAAAAAACTTCACCACGCTCCCCAAAAAACAATGAAAGCACACTACGATCAAAGACTAAATCAGGGAATTTAATGAAGGTGATATGGTCTTGGCTTACATTCCCATTTTCGGGTTTTCCCATCCAAGTCAAATATCATGGCCCTATAAATTTCAAAAGAACTAACTGATCGCAATTACATAATAGAAACCCCTGACCGACGTAAGGCAACCCAGTTTCTCCACGTTAACCTTTTTAAACCATACAAGACCCCAGAACCACTAGGGAGCTCCCAGAGACCACTTGTAATTCCAATCTGTAAGTCCCTGCTAACAGAGATGGCAATGGTGCAGGAACTGCACTTCACCGGCGTTCCCTTAATCAGCCGCTCTGTTAGCCATAAACATCATGCAACTCCCTGCCTCCTCCACCCCCCGAAAGGAAACTCCCGAGATCCTAACGATCTACCCAGTACTTTTCAACACCTCACCAGAGCACAGGAAAAAGACATAACCCGCCCTTATCAACAAACATCCTTCTGTCTTTAAGGATACTCCTGGCGCCTCACCATCGGGGTCCCACGACATAAATTTCCCTTCCGGGGACCTCTCCAATACGTCATCCTCAGAAGCCCAGTGCAGATGGGGAAAAAGAGGTCGACTACCTGCTGGACCAAGGACTAGCCCCTCCCAGCCCGTGGCGGCACCCTGTCTGCTGGTGCCCAAAAAAGATGGACAACTTCGGCTCTGCACCGACTACCGCAGAGTCAACGCTGTTACGGTCCCAGAGGCCTATCCACTCCCTCCCGGGGAGATGTCCTGATCGATGAGGTGGGATTAGCACAAATTTGGTCACGAAATCGACTTGCTACGGGGCTACTACCCTATCCCGCTAACAACCAAGCTCAACTTATCTCTGCCTTCACTACTCCTTGTTTGGGCCTTTTCCAATATACAGTAATGCCTTTTGGATTACGCAATAGTCCAGCCACTTTCCAACGTGTCATGAACTACATCTTTCAAGGATTAGATGGAGTTTTCAGTCGACATCCTAATATATTATATCCACTGGCAGCAACATCTCCAACAACTCTCCGAGGTGCTGTCCCGACTGAACGACGCCAAAATGACTATTAAATTGGCCAAAACCACCTTCGGACGAGCAACGGTTTACGTACCTGGGTCATGAGGTGGCCAAGGCTAATCCGACCCCAAGGCAGCGAACATCTCGGCAATCATCGAATACCCCGTCCCAACCTTCCGAAGGCACTGATGCCTTCCCGGGTATGGCCGGGTACTTTAGGAGATTCTGCCCGAACTTCTCGAAAGTCGCTCTCCCCCCCTCACCCGGATGACGAGCGGCTCCACTACCTTCGCTTGGGCGGGAAAACTGCCCAAAACCCCTTTCAATCAAATCAAGACCTTACTCACCCATGACCTCGTGCTGCTCTCCCCGGACTTCAGTAAACCATTCATCCTTCATACCGATGCCAAATGACCAAACTGTAGGAGCTGCCCTCCTCCAGGAAAAAGAAGAAAATACAGAAATGGTCGACATGTGCGCAGATGTACGGCGACTTCCAATTTTAGAAGCACTGTATATAAAAGATAGTAATTCCAAGCTTAACGTACAAGCACATGACCTACAAGCTCTCCCAAGCATGAGAAGAACAAAGAGTAGCAATATCCAACCCACAGAGATGCAAATCAAGGAGGAGCAGAAGCTATCCACCAATGAGCGTCGCCCGCTCACGCACGAAGCCGCCAGACTTCTCTTTAATTAAACACGGATGAGGATATGTGTAAAGTCTAAATGATTATTTCTTAAGTGCTTTTACTGAGGAGGATACACAGACAATACCTGAAAGTGAACAGCTTTCCAGGTATTTGAACAGATGTTCAAAGGAAGCGATGAGGAGAAACTCAAAGATATTGTGATAACTAGGGAAATGGTGGAAGAGGGTATAGATAAAATGAAGAATTTTAAATCGCCAGGACCAGATGAAGTGTATTTCAGAGTAATAAAGGAATGAATGCAAAGAGGTTGTTAGTGAGTCGTTAGTGCACATTTTTAGGAAATCTGCTGGGATAGGCGATGTGCCGTTATTGTGGAGGAAAGGAAATGTAATCCCCAAATTTAGAAGGGAGACATAGGACTAAAGTCAAACTATTGACCCGTAAGTCTAACGTCAGTGGTAGGTAAATTATTGGAATCTAGTATTGCAAAAACATTAGAGAGCACTTAGATAAAAATACTTTGATCAATGATTCACAACATGGATTCACCATGGGTAGGTCATGTCTCACCAATTTATTGAGTTTTTATAGGAAAGTTTATGAGACAGCAGATAATGATAAGGATTATATAATATATCTGGACTTTAGTAAGGCATTTAACAAAGTAACACACGAGCGACTCTTAAATAAGGTTAAGGCTCATGGAATAGATGGGAAGGTCTTTCGTTGGATCAGAGCTTGGCTAAGTAATAGGCAACAAAGGGTTACAATTAATGGTTCTAAATCTGAATGGGGATAGGTGACAAGGGGAGTTCCACAAGGGTCTGTTTTGGGTCCATTACTATTTTTGATTTACATCAACGACTTAGTTAGTGGGATTAGCAGTGATATCAGCAAGTTTGCTGATGATACTAAGGTAGGTAGGATTATTGGATCACAATCTGATGTAAACATATTGCAAGGAGACTTAGATAAACTTAATGAGTGGGCAGTCAGACGGCAGATGGAATTTAATATTGATAAGTGCAGCGTTATGAATGTTGGTAGAAAAAACCCTGGTAATAGATACACCATACGCAATGTATCGCTGAAAAGATCAGAAGGTGAAAAAGATCTTGGAGTGAGGGTGAGCCCAGACCTCCGACCTAGGAAACAATGTATTGAAGCTAGAAATATAGCTAATAGAGTGTTAGGATTCATTACCAGAAGTGTTAAAAGTAGAAGTGCGGAAGTTATTCTAAAGCTTTATCTGACTCTAGTCAGACTTCACCTAGACTATGCGGTTCAGTTTTGGTCCCCACATTACAGGATGGATATAGCCTTGTTAGAAACAGTGCAGAGGAGGATGACCAAAATTATACAAGGGATGCGTAACTTTAGTTATGAGAAGAGATTGAAGTTATTAAAGTTACACTCACTCGAGAGACGCAGAGTAAGGGACGATCTGATAGAAGTTTTTAAGTGGATAAAGGGATTTAATAAAGGAGAGGTAGGAAAAGTTCTTACGGCTTTTAACCAGGGTAGAACAAAAAGTAATGGATTCAAGCTGGAAGGGCGTAGATTTAGAAAGGAAATAGGGAAAAACTGGTTCACAAATAGGGTGGTGAATGATTGGAATGGACTCAGTAGACAGGTAGTTAGTGCGGAGTCATTGAGGAGCTTTAAAGAGGGGCTGGATAGGTTCATGGATGGGGATGAAAGGTGGATGTAGGTAGTGTTAGGTGACAGGAACTACCACGTGTAGGCCTCGCGGCTTGTTGTAGCTTCCTTATTTTCTTATGTTCTTATGTTCTTATGTCCCAAGGACGCTCAGGAGTTGGATATTCCAAAATTGGCGCTGGCTTTGGCACCGTACCCTTATGCTCAGCACATTTCACGCACTTAGTTACATATGCGTCAATATCTAACCGCATTTTAGGCCAAAAATAACTAGTGCGGGCCGCAGAAAGAGTACGCTCCTTTCCCGGGTGACCGGCTATTACAGCATCATGAACTAGTTGCAGTACAACAGGTACAAATGACTCAGGCAGGCCCACCGAGAGGGGGGGTCTGCCGGGGCATTTGCCCCGGGGCCCATGGGTTTATGGGGGTGCCCATGGTGTTTTGGGGGGGGCCCATTGAGGCTTTATTGGGCCCATAGGACACATCAAACATAGAGGGCCTGCTTGTACAGCTGACAGATCTCCGAAATAACTGAAAAGCTATGTGGAATGAAGCAAAGCTATTTGCTTCAAACCTGGACATCAAGGTGAAACTGTATCGTGGTCGTGGTAAAGTAGATGGACCTAAACGCAAAAGAAGATTTCATGATGATGGTGATGGCACAGCAGTTCAGATTTATCAGAACAAAATGAAGCTGATGAGTCACCTGAAGAAGATTTTTTTCAGAATGTGTGCGTTATAACTATATATATTATTGAATAATTAATTGGCTGACTGACTGTTACATTCAAAGCTGCCAAGAATATTTCTGAAAACTTCAGTTTCCTCTGGAAGTACCTAACAATCTCAACAAGGAGCTCACTTATATCAAAATCACCGGTAGATAAGTATCCTGCCGATATCAGTCATGCTATCTTGGTGGAAATGAAGCACCTACAAACAGTTCATCGCTCAAATTTTGGGCAGAACCAAGGACTACTGTAGTATACTGAACTTGTTACTCGCGCTCCGCGCCAACCCGCCCATGAGCAGTGGAAGCCGATCGGCAAGGTAAAATAGTGTTTCGAACATCACTCCCATTTCCCTTCCTATGGTTTATTAGTATAAATTATATACTGTTATGTTTGTTCTATAATATCGTCAAATAAAAAAACAATAAAATACACTAAAGAAATGCCATTATAAGACTGAAGAAATATGCATGAACTTATTAAGTATATTCACTTAAACTCTTCGCCATTTAATATTTTGCGAGACAACATATAACATGAAACATATCAATAGAAACGGAATTTTAATAGCTTTCTATTGATATATTTCGTTTTCTGATCAATGAAATAGCACTATGCATAAATTAGCGTTAACTAAAAAAAATTACATCATCAATCGGATTGGCAAGTAAAAGAGTGTTCCATGAATACAGTAGACTATGGTTTATCAGTATAAATGATACTCTATTATCTTTGTAAAATTTTTTTGGGTTCTATAAAAAAAATTATCAAAAAAAACCCTGTAAAATACAAAAAAAAAAAATGCCCATTAGGGAAACCCTATGAAAAAATTATGTGAAACTTAATATTCACTTAAACTTTTCGCCATTTGTATTTTGCGAAAAAAACTTTTTAACATAAAACATACCCCTAGAAGCAAATTCAAATTGCTTGCCTTTGGATAAAATTTTGGGTTTTTGTGGTAAATTAATTAGCCCCCATGCTAAATTGCGAAAACTAAAAATAACATCTAAAGGGGAAATTTTCCGTTTGTTGTTATTTTATTTATTTAATTTTTAAAAGCTCAAAAACCCTTTTAAAAAGGAAAAAATTTAAAAAGAAAAAAAAAGGTTTAAAAACAAATTTATGAAATGGTGCAAATTAAATTTTTATCAAAAAATAAAATTTTATAAATTAAAGCTAAAAAAATTTCCGTTTCCCTATTGATACGTTTCATGAAAAAGGTTTTCCCCAAAAATTTTCAAATGGCGAAGATTTTAAGTGAATACCTTTAACCGTATAATTTCAAATCCCTTAAACCCTCTGCTACCGCCCCCGGGGGAAGGGGGTAGCAAAGTGGTTGCGTTTTCCGACTGGCGTTCTCGGTACCCATTTCGACCCCGAAAAAAAACCCAAAAACCTTTTTTCCCCGTTGATGGCCAAAGAACACCCAAAATGCCCTCCCCTTTCAACTCTACCTTTCGACTGCGATTTGCATCAAAGGACACAGGGGGGCGGCATAAAGCCTCAAATCACAGGCCGCCCACTATAAAATCCTCCCTGCCCCACTAGGGGCGGGCCCCACCATCAAGCCCTTAAAGGGTAAAAACCTCCAGAGTTTTCCCACCCGGGCCCCGGGGGTCACCACGGGCCACGGGCGCAAGGCACAATTGTAAAAAAAAAAGAAAAAAAAAAGAAGAATATAAAGTTCATGCTATTTTTTCCCGATTTCTAAATAAGGGCCCATTCCTTTGGTGTTTTTATTGTTTTATTTTTTTGATAATTTTAAATAAAAACAAACATTTAAAAAGAAAACCGTAAATCCTTTAAAACTGAAAAATTTCCTGGGGGGAAAAGGGGGAGGGGGTTTTGGAAATTTAGAGCCCGGGAAATTGGGCCTCCACTGGAAATGGGCCCAAACTGAGTAGAAAGTTCCCTTTTAACATTTAATTTTTTGGGCAAAAACCAAAACTAACCTTTTTGCAGATTTTGAAGTGCTTGCCGAGTGCAGCCCAAAAAGGGGCTCTTCCCAAATGTATCTGTCAGCCTGCGCTTTTTCAAAAAACCCCTGCCACTTTTCCGCCTCTGCGTTCTGCAGAGGCGACAGGGGGCCAGGGATTTTTGCTCATTCGGGCAAACTAAAGGGGAAAAAAAAAATGTCTACGACAAAAATGACCCAAGGACGACTTGGGGTTGGGCTAGATTCTTTTATTAATCCTAAAATTCCCGATTCTTTTTTTTGTGTGGGCTTTCAAAATTTTCCCAAGGGGGAAAGGGGGGAAAAGGGGCATTTTTTTTAAAATGAATGGGCCATATATTTTTATTTATGAAATCTTGATGATTGTATTGGATTTTACTTTTACTATTGTTTCGCGGGATTATAATATTTGAATCTGATGTTGTTTTAAAATGTAATATTTCCCAAAATTTAAAAGGGGTGAGGAAATGGGGGGATAAAAGGTTTTAATTTTAAAGGGGTTGGGGGAAAGGTATTAAGGGAAATGAGGGGGGTATTCGGTGTGGGGGAAAAGGCATAAAAGGGGTGAAAAAAAATTTTAAAAGAAATCGCCGCCCCTTTTTCATTTTTCCCTTGTTAAATGCGGTCAAATTACCCTTATCGAAAAATCCAATATTTTTTGTCACTTTTTGCATCCAGTAACCTTTTTAAAAATAATCCGAAATAAAAAAATCTGAAAACTCCCCCGAGTTTTTCCAAAACCTCCTGAGGGACTACGACCCCCTTTAGGGAACGCTATGGAACCTGGTCACCAAATACGAAATGGCCCCCACCTAAACCCTTTACCTACTGCGGAAGGGGGGCCTAAAACTATTCCGGGGCCCCGGCCTTTCAATTCTCCTGGCGCCCCTGGACTCAGGAAATCAAAATTTGGGGGCTCCCCGGGGTTCCCTCTTTTTTGGGCCAAAAAATCTAAAAAAGGACCTGATCTGGTGAAAAGAAAAATTTTAAAAAAAAGGAATGGGCATTTTAGGAAGGGAAACCGGGTCCCCCGTTCCAAGCATATACACTTTACCCCAAAACCCCTGTTGACTTTGGGGAAACCCCGCTATTTTCCCATGTAGTGAACAATTTTGAGCTACGGGGGGACTTTCCGTCACCGCCCAAACATGTCCTTTTCTAGAAAGCGCATCAGCCACAACATTGGCTCGACCTGGCAAGAATTTTTAAAATTTGGGATTAAATTTCCCCTTTTTTGTAAAAAACCAACGGGGCGGGTTTTTCCTAAAAGGGGTTTTTTTCCCTTTTAAAAAATTTAAAGGGGACACTGCTGATCCGTATAAACAGCTATATCAAACCTTGGATAAATCTCTAAAAATTTTTCAGAGCCCAGACAACGGCGAGGGGGGGATTCCAGGTGATTTACTGGAAATTAATTTCGGAAGAAAAGTTCTACTCGCGAAGGGGCCAACCAGCGGGGGTTTTTTTCCGCGTGCGTCGCCCTCTCAATCAGCCCCCAACCCTTGCAAAAAGAAACCCGTGTAAAGAAAAAAAGGAAACCCTTATAGTCTGGGAATGCCAAGACGGGGGCGTAAAAAAAAAGGGGCGCCCTTTTAGTTTTTAAAAAGAATTTTCTGTCGCGTTCCAATTAAAGTGCACGCCCCTTTTTTAAATAGTTTGTTAAGGAATTCCTTTTTATCATTTTACCATGAGTCCACTTCTTTAAAACTTCAGGAGTTTGCTTTTAAATTACAAAAAAAAGACTCCGAGTCTTTGTGGGGAAAAATTATAAGATCATCATGGTAAGCATGGGCCCATTTTTGCCTGGCATTTTGGGAAAAAAAAAATTATTAACATAATTTTTTAAAAGTAATAGGGGCGGATTTAAAAACCCAAAATTGGCTTATGACCAAATCGAAATGCCCCACTGGGGATTTCTAAAGGCTTAATTTCCCTAGATGAAAGGAGCCATGGGCCCTCCCCAGTAGCCCCAAACCCAAAATAAAAAGGCTACTGAACATAGTTTTTCCCCAAGGTCCTAATGACATTAAACGTCCTTTGGGCAAAAAAAGGGAAAACCTATCATCCTCCGGGGACTTCATTTATCGCCTAAAATCAATTAAAATGTCTAAACTGCCTTTCCTTTTTAGGAACGGGGGGAATAAAAGGCGTTTTCCAGGGGGTACGGGAATTTTGGGAACCCCCTGATGAAACAATCTTTAATTTGCTCATAAACAATTAGCCCTTTGACTGTGAGGAAAGACGTATGCTGAAATATCACGGGATGTTTCCGTTTTAAATCTAATGTGGTGGTTTTTTTATCAGTTAAAAACCAAAACGATTCCCCCGGGCAGGTTTAAAAACATCACGGTACCGTTTAAAAGAAACCCTCCAAACCATTTCATCTTTCCCAAATTTAAATTCAATAAAATTATGGGCCTTTAAACGAGTATATCAAAAATATTTCGTCACTTTTTGCATCCATTCAGCCGTTTTTAAAATATCCGCAATCAAAATTTTGCAATTCCCCAGCCCCCCCCAAAAACCCCCTACGACAAGCAAACGATGCCCACGGCTCGGGACGTCAAAAAAGGGAAAGCGCGCGGGGAATTCAGAACACTTAACACAAAAAAAAAATTAGACTTGAAGTTTTTTGGGTTTTTTCTGAAGATTATTTTTGCGATTTTCCACATGAAATGATCCTTTAGGGGTTTGGGAGAAAGACGTTTCCCTTCCTCTCTCTTCTTCCTCTCTCCTCTCACTCCTCGCTTTCCCCTCTCCCTCCCTTTCCTCTCTCTCTCTCTCTCTCTCTCTTCTCTCTCCCTCTCTCCTTTCTCGCTCCCCCCTCTCATCTCTTTCCTCTCTTTTCCCCTCTCCTTCTCTCTCCCCCTCTCCCCCCTTTTCTCCTCTCTCCCTCTCCCCTCACTTTTCTCTCCTCTCTCCTCCCCTCCCTCTCTCTCCTCTCCCTCTCTCCCCCTCTCTCTCTCCCCTCTCTTTTCCCCTTTCCTTCTCTTCTCTCTCTTCTCCTCTCTCCCCTCTCTCTTCTTCCCCTCTCTCTCTCTCTCTCCCCTCTCTTCTCTCTCTCTCTCTCTCTCTCTCGCCCCCTTTCCCTTTTCCCCTTCTTTTCTCTCCTTATCTTTCTCTCCTTTTTTTTTTCTCTCTCTCTCTCCCTCCCCCCTCTCCCTCCCCCTTCTCCCTTTTCTCTCTCTCTCTCTCTCTCTCTCTCTCTCTCTCCTCTCTCTCCCCTCTCTCTCTCTCTCTCTCGCTCGCTCCCCTCGCTCGCTCGCTCGCTCGCTCCCCTCGCTCGCTCGCTCGCTCGCTCCCCTCTCTCTCTCTCTCTCTTTTCTCTCTCTCGGTCTCTCTCCCCTCTCTCTCTCTCCTCCCCTCTCTTTTCCCCTCCTCTCGTCTTTTCTCTCCTCTCTCTCCTTCCTTTACCTTCTCTCTCCCCTTTAAATTTTTCTACCCCTTTCTATCTCTCTCTCGTGGAGGGATGAAGAGGGGAAGGAAAAGGAGGGGGGAGAAAAAATAGATAAAAAGGAGAGAGAGAGAGAGAGAGGAGAGAGAGAGAGAGAGAGAAGAGAGGAGAGAGAGGAGAGAGAGAGAGAGATGAGGAGAGAGAGAGGAGAAAAAGAGAGAGAAGAGAGAGGGGGAGAGAAAAGGGGAGGGGAAGAGAGATGAAGGAGGAGTTTTGGAGAGTTGAGAAAAGAGAAAAAAAGGGGGAAGATAAAGATAGGAGGAAGGAAGGAAGGAGAGAGAGAGAGAAAAGAGGAAAAGAAAAGAAGAGAGAGAGAGAAGAAAAAGGGAGAGAGAGGAGGGGAAGGGGAAAAGGGGGAAAAACCCCCCGGGGAAGGGGAAAAAAGGGGAATTTTTGGGGGTTTTTAAGGGTTTTAAAAAAAAAAAATTTTTTTTTTTGGGGGTTTTTTTTTTAAAAAGGGGGAGGGGGGGGGGGGAAAGGGGGGGGGTTTTGGGGGGAGGGGGCCCCCGGAGAGGGGGGGGGGAGGAGGGGGGGGGGGGGGGGGGGCCCCGGAAAAAGGCCGGGGAATCCAAAATCGAATTTTTTTTTTCCCTTTGTTACAAGGGCTTTTCCTTTTAAAAATAGAAAAATTGGTTTTCAAAAATTTCTGAAAAAGGTAACAAGTTTTTTAAAGGGTTGGAACACTGAAATGGCCCCTTATCCCCAAATAAAAACATTGGGAATTAAAAAAAAAATTGTAAAACTTTAAAAATCCAATGAAAACATAAATAAAAAGTAAGACTTCCAAAAAGGTTAAACAATATAAAAACACAAAAATTTTTAAAAAAAAGGGGTTTTTGTTTAGATTAAAAAACATTTCAGGATGGGAAATCAAAAAAATTTGAGGGAAGGAATTTTTTCCCCTAAAAGGTGATTTTTTTTAAATCCTTTTTAAAGTGGGGCCAAAGGGGGTAGCATCTCACTTGGCTTGGGAGGCCCCCCTTTTCCGAAACAGGTTTCCCGCCACATTTAAGGGGCCATTGTTCCCCAAAAAAGTTTTGGCCCTTTTGGAAAATGGAGTTTTTTGCTGTTGTTTAGTTTTTTGTGGTTTTTTCGGAAAATATCTCTCAAATTTGGGCATGAAAAAAAAGCCGTTTAGGTACTCTACTAAATTTAAATTTTTTGGGACAAAAACGGGGTAACTCCAGCTCAAAGTTTTTTTCATTTTTTTCACAGCCCCTTTTCCCAAGGGCCCTTTTTAAAATGGGTTTTGCATGGGCTTTCTTTGCAGCCCCCCCCTAAAGCAACTTTTTTATCAAAATTTTGGGGCCTTTGCCCCCACGTTTTTATTTTGTGTGATGTTTGGGTGCTCCCCCCCAAAACCCTTTTTTTCCATAATTCAGGGGGGATTCCCTTTGGAACCCTTTACGTATTTTTGGGGAAACCTGGGGTCTGGGGTTTTTAAAAAAATCTCGGAGTCTGTTTTATGTGGAAAAAATGGTTTTCCCTTTGGTTTTTTCCCCGTCAATGCGTCGAGTGGTTTTTTAAAAAATGCAATATGGGGTTTTCCAAAGGTATTCCCCAGTTTCCTTTTTAATGGTCTTTCTAGGGGTAAAATTTGGGGTTTCCCTCCAAAAACATGGGGAAATTCGGGGGGAATCTTTTACCCAAAAGTTCCCCCGTTTCCCTTTTAAACCTACATTGGTTTTTTTTGGGGGTTTTAAAAATTAAAAGGGCCCTTCTTTGAAAAAACTGTTTTGTTTTTTTCCCCCCCCCTTTCCCTTTTGTGACTCCTTCGCCCCCCTAAGGGTTAAGGCTTGTATATTTTGAAAACTGGGCCCGGGGTTTAATTGACTGGGGGGTCAAACAGCATTTGTATAATTTTCCCGACCTTCAGAAAAGAAGGGACGGGAAATTCCCCCTTTTCTTAATTATAAATAAAAAGGGCCTAGGTTTCAGACCCTTTTTGGGGAAAGCCATGGGATATTCCCGTCCCTCAATATGCAAAATTTTTTCCCATAAATACGGATTGTTCCCTCCGCGGATACCTTTGAAAACCCAAAAAAATTCCCAAAGGGTTTAAAATTTAAATTTATTTTTTTTAATATAAACCTGACTGGAAAGGGTTGGGCGGAAAAGCTTTGGGGTAATTCCCCGAGGGGAATGAGGGAGGGCCGTTTTTTTTATCAAAAATTTGAATAAAACTTGGGTTTAAAAATTTTTAAAAAAAAAAAGCGAAATTTCCCCCTAAAACAAGGCCCGGGGCCTAAAAACCAAAAGTTTTAGTTTTAAAAATAAGGGGGGACCCCTTGGTCTTTTAATACTGGGTTGGCCCGAGATGCGATTACCTTTTTTTTTAGTAAAACCCTTTGGGAAAAAATTTGGGAAAGGGGAAAAAGGGGGGTAGTTTTTTTGTTTTTATTCATGTTACCCCCTTTAAAAATGGGAACAAAAAAAAAAGGGGTTTTTTTCCATGCTGTGGGAAAAAAACCCCTTTTTCAAAAAAAAAGTATTTACAATTAAATTTGGTTGTTATAATGATAGGGAGGGAGTTTTTTTAAGAAACCACGTGGGAAACCATCAATCCATAGGGGTTAGTGTTTCTTTTTTTTAATATGCTTAATAAACTAGAGTTACTGGGATCCCCCAAATTGTAGGGGACAAAGGTTTTAAACTTCCCATCAAACCTTAAATTTATGTTTTGTTTCGGTGTTTAACCCCCAAAAAAAAAAAACCAATTTCCAAATTTTCCCCCCCCCTTTTTCCCCCCCCCCCATTTTAAAAAATTTATTAAAAAAAAATTTAGCTTTCCCTTTTCCCCTTGGTTCCCGGCTTTTTTGGGGTGAGGTTTTTTTTTTTTTTCTTAAAAGGGAACCCTTTTCCCTCCCCGCCCCCCTTTTTTTTTCCCCCCCCCCCCCAATTATAAAAACTATTATTAAAAAAATTCAGCCTTTTTTTGGTTTTTTTAAAATCTGCTTAGCATTTTTTTTGTTTCTTTAAAACCTTTTTTGTTTTTTTGGCCGGTTTTGGCTCAAAAAAATTTTCCCCTATCATCCAAAAGGCCCTTTACTTTTTTTTACCTTTCCTTCCCAACTTTTAAAAATTATTTAAAAAATTCTTTTCTAATCGCCAAACAATCCAAAATTTTTTTGAAATTCCTCTTTAGGTTTTTAAAATTTGTCGAAAAATTAATTTTTTGTCTTTTTTTAAGATTTTTGTCCTTTCTTTCCGATTTTGCTTTTAAGGTCTTTAGTGAAACCACGGGCAAAAGGTTGAATTCTTTTTTTGAAGGGGGCTAAAACCCCTTTTTGTCCCCCCCAATTAAATTAAAAAAATGTCTTGGGTAATTTTTGGACTTTTCATTAACAAAATTTTTTATTAAATATGCCTTTTTTTGTTCCCCCCTTTTTTAAAAAAAAATTACCCCAAATTTTCCAAAAAATAGTGGGTTTGTTTCGAAAAGGGGTTTCTTAAAAAAAATTGTTTCCTTTCCCGGTTGTCCAAAATGGTGACGGTAAAAGGATCCATGGGTCAGGGGGAAGGAATTTACCTGGATTAAGGCCCCCCAATCCCTTTTTTTCAAAACTTTTAAAATTTAATTGGGGTGGGAAAAATTCCGGTAGGCCCAAACAATTTAATTTGTAAATTTTTTCCCCTTGCATTGGGAAATAAAAATTACATTAAAAACCCCCAAAGTACCCTTTGGGGGGGTTGGGAAGGGGGTTTAAATTTTAACTCCTTACATAAACAAAGTTTTTTCCGTTTTCACTAAAAAAGGAAAGGCTTTTCCTTTTGGTAAAAGAATGTTCGGAAAATTTTACCTGATATTTGTTATGGGGGTTTTCAAAAAAAAATTTTTTTTAAAAAAAGGTTAAAAAATCTTCCTTTGACCCCTTGGGGGGGAAACCCACCCTTTTCCTTTTTTTCCCCAAAACTATACATATTTCCCCTTATTATTAATAGAAAACCCAAAACCTTAGGATAATTCCCCATGGTTTTCCTTTTCCCCCAATTTAAAACCTTGTTTTCCCTTCCATTATAAAGCTTTTTTATTGGGTTTGGGTTGTGGGGTTTATGTGACCTTTTTGGCCCCCATTTTGTCGACCAAAACCCCCCAACCTTCCTCGCCAACCTTTGGATGGAAGGTTCCTCCCCCAAATAAATTTTGCCCCTTTGTAAATTTCCATGAAAGTTCCCCGGGGGGGGCCCCACACCTCACTTACCCGGGAGGTTAAACCCCACTTTAACACCGGGGTTTTTTCCCCCGGGGGGGTGGGTAAAACGGGGGGTGGGTAAAGGGGTTGGGGGGGTTTAGGGAAGTCGGGTCCCCCGGGTTTAAATTTGTTTTTCCCATAGAGGGGGGTTTGGGGGGCTCCCCATAATTTTAATACGTTCCCTTTTTTGTGGGGCCAATTGGGAATTTTGGGCCCGGGGGTGCCCCATCCCCGGTTCAACTGAAAATTTGGACATAGAACCCCGCTAACAAAACCCGGTTTGGTTTCCCCTGTGGAAGGGGGAAAGGAGGGGGGGCCTTTTTAAAGTTAAGGGGATTGGGGGGCCCCTTTTAGGGGGTTTCGGGGTTTTAAAATTTTCAAATTTTTTTTTAATTTCTTTTGCGAAACTTTTAGTGGGTTTCCTTTTTCCAATTAAATTTAATTTTTTTCCCAAAAATTGCCCAAGTTTTTTCCTTTTTCCCAAATTAAAATCACCCCCAAGCAAAATTTTTTAAAACCTTTTTGGATATTTTTAAAATTTTTTTTTTTCCAAGCGGGTTTTTTTTTCTTTTTCCTTTTAAAATGTCGTTTTTTAATTTTTTTCCACCCCAAATTTTTAATAAAAACCTCTGTAGGGGTTTCCCGGGTTTCGTTTTTTCTTTTTACCCAGCTTGAGTAAATTTGATGTTGGGCCCTCAATGGTCCCTTAAAAGAGCAGGGTTTTTACTCAGGGGCGGGGAAGGACTCCCTTTGTAGGTTTTTATCTCCAGTTGAAGGCAGTGGGAGGATGGTGGAACAAAAGTCGTTTTCTGGGATTTTCCTTGGGGTGCTACGGTTTGGGCTGTTGCCCCCAAATTTTTCACTCGTTGCTGAGAAATCGATTGTTTCGGGGGCCGTCCCTTTATCTCCACGTTGAGCAGCTCGATCTCCAATTTAAATTTTTCCCTTGTCTCGAGCTTAGCTTTGAAAATTCTCAATATGTCTGGCCATTTTTGTACAAAACCACCTCAGCCTTTCCCCTTTCCCTTTAGAAACGTCAGATGCGGAAATGGGGTGCTTTTTGGGGGTTCTTTTAGTATCATATCTTTTAAGCTCGCTTTTTTTAAACCCCCCTATTTTTGAGGAAACCCCAAATTAAAGACACTGTTTTTGCAGGTCCCGGCTTGTTAAAATTTTTTGTTCATGAAAATTCCCCCTAGTTTTGGGGGATTTTCGGGAACCGATCATTTTTTTTTTGGCTTAGGGGGGTGGGGATGGGTTTATGTCTTGAAGTCATTTTTTCCCACATCCTTGTTTTTCTTATTTGCCTCCCAGTTTATATAGGGTTTCTATTCCTGGTTTTGGCCCCGAGTGCGCATGCGCCCATGGGGGGTGGGGGGTGTGTGTTGGGAAAGGGCCCGGGTACGGCCCCCCGTTTTTCCCCTTTGGGAAACTTTTACGTCATATACTTAGTGCGCAGCGCGAACTCGGGGGAAAAATTTGGGGGGAGGAAGGGGTTTGCCTTTAAATTTTTAAGATTTTTCACAGACTAAAAAAATTAAAATCCCAAACCCATCGGGCTTCATTAACCTTAAAACCCAAAATGGGTTCCCTTAAAGGTTTTTTAATTTCCGTACCAAACCGGGGGCCTTGGTGATCCGTGATTCAGGGTTTTGTTTAGTAAACAGTGGAGCGGATCCATCCACACTTTGTTTACACACACACACACACACCGAGAGAGAGAGAGAGAGAGAGAGAAGAGAGAGAGAGAGAGAAGCGAGCGAGCGAGCGAGCGAGAGAGAGAAAAGAGAGAGGGGAGGGGAGAGGAGAGAGAGAGAGAGAGAGAGGAGAGAGAGAGAGGAGAGAGAGAGAGGAAGAGAGAGAGAGAGAGAGAGAGGAGAGAGAGAGAGGAGAGAGAGAGCGAGCGACGAGCGAGCGAGCGAGCGGGAGCGAGCGACGGGAGCGAGAGGGGAAGGAGAGAGAGAGAGAGAGAGAGAGAGAGAGAGAAGAGAGAGAGAGAGAGAGAGAGGAGAGAGGAAGAGGAGAGAGAGAGAGACGAGAGAAGAAAAGAGGGGAGAGAGAAGAGGGGAGAGAGAGGAGAGAGAGAGAGAGAGAGAGAGAGGAAAAGGAGAGAGGAGAGAAAAAGGGAAAGGAAGAAGGAGAGAGAGGAAGGAAAGAGGAGAAGAGAGAGAAGAGAGAGAGAGAGAGAGAGAGAGAGAGAGAGAGAGAGAGAGAGAGGAGAGAGAGAGAAGATGAGAGAGAGAGAGAGAGAGAGAGAGAGAGAGAGAGAGAAGAGAGAGAGAGAAGAGAGAGAAGAGAGAGAGAGAGAGAGAGAGAGAAGGGAAAGGAAAGGAAGGAGAGAGAGGGAGAGAGGGGACTTACTCTTCTGACGTCATCAATAACATTCGTAGCCCTGTTGGCGGGAAGAATGTTTTTTTCGCGCGCTTTTTACAAAAGTCGTGTTTTACGAAAATAAGGTTAGGAAATCAATATTTTTGTGGATTAGGTGTTTTTTGAATGTACTTCAACATAATTGAGGCAAAAAACAAATGGGTCGGGACGATACTTTAAGCAGTTCTAACAATGAAAAATTGTGCTCGGGATAATCCACAATAGTGACAAGTAGTCACGCGTTTGTGCTTTGAGCCCCACCAAAGTTGAGTTGGCGGACCACGGAGTTACCGAACAGACAAAAACCCGTAGTAGGTAAGTCCAAAGGTTCTGGGCACTACCTGTCTGTCAAAAGCTAAACCGCACGGCTTAAAAAGTACACTTGTCGAAGTTTGACAGGACGCCAATAACAAGTGCGACGGCTTTATTCCTTCACGAATTACTCGGGGTTTGCTTTCCATTGGTAGTCTGTTCACTTGGTGGGGCGCTTCATACATAATCACAACCCACGGTGGTATTTGGGATTGACACGGGAATGTGAATTGCCGTACGGTGGGTATTCATCGATTTACCAATTACCGTGGCCTTTACGTTTTTCCAACTTTCACTAGGGTCCAGTTTACCGTTGTCTGATGATAAAAATTGTAGGCAGGGTATTAGCAGAGTCTACGCGCGACATTCGTTTCAGACTTAGGCTATGTTCCATTGTTGTAGTCATCAGTAGTAACCTGGAACACTAGGTACGGTCGGTTGATTACAATGAACTACCTTATTTTGGGAAGTAAGTTAAGCAAATGGGATCCATCGCTTGAAACTTCTTCCTTAAGAACCTTATGGTATTGGTATCTGGATGTATTATCATCAGGTTCGCTACCAAGACGCTAAAAACAATAATCCGTCGAGGGGCAAGCAACGTAAAATTAGAAGCCACGTAAAAGTTCAAAACGAATAGCAGGCGTACCTTTTCCCAACCTAACGGGCAGCAGAACAACTCCTACTAATTAAGAGGTTCGCTAGTAACTCCCATTAGTTAAGATCGTTGGTTTTAAGAGGCCAGCGGCTGCCACGTGACGCGCGTTTAGTGCAAGTATAAGCCTTCTCGGATAGCACGTAACACCTGCGCCTGTGTCACGCGAACGTATGCTTTTTCACGGGCCTAATATGGTTGTAGAGCGAAAATATTGGCTTGACTGCAAGCGGCAATTAAGGATGAGAGAATTTTTAGTCAATCAACCGAGTTGCAGTATTCTCAATTATACCAGTTGTATTACTAGCCTGGTCTGGTTTGTTTGTGCGTGGCGTGCGGCTTCCCCTCGACTGAGTGTTATTGAGATATTGACGCATTCGAGTCTGTAAATTTGAAACCCGAATAGCAATTACTCCGTAGCGTGTCCGTACACTCTATGGATAAACACAGTAGGAAGGATTTGCGCCCGCACCCGGGAAAACAGCAGTGTTTCCAGAACCAGTATTTCCCTGCTATCGGGATTACGAGTTAGCAGTAGTCGATCGTGCGCGATCATGTGTACCAGTCGAGGTTATGTTCCGTCTGAGTTCTTGAAGAAGGTAATTGCCTTGAGGGCGGCTTCAAGTTTTATTTGACGATTGACGTTATTTAGCTGTAATATAAAACACCGATTTGCAGTGTTTCCTCTTGTTGACAAAATGACCTGTAAAACGATAGGTCTTTGTTGAGAAACTAGGGATGGCCGCAACTGTTGGTAGCCGCATACAGCTATATCCCTACGGGCTACATCAGGTGAGAGTGGCTACAGGATGACACAGTTGTTCGTAGGTCACCATTTTCTCTTCTATATTGGTTTTAATTTTCAATACAAAGTCATGCAGTACGTCTTGAGGAACATAATAAGAGACAGTATTTTTCCGGAAGGTACTCTCAGCAACATTATGTAGCAAAGAATTCAAGGAATTGCGATTGTTATTAAATGAAATTTATACTCCCTGGGGTTCCATCCATTTTCCTGTAAAATACTGGATAAATCTAACGAAATACTGTTTGCTTCCACCTGTGCATCTAACAAGCAGTGGTAGCAGCACCGTTAGCAAAGTCTCAACAGCTAAATTCACTCCTTTCACTAAACTATGCTTTGAGTTACTCTCAAAGGATTCTAGAAAAATTAGAACGAAAGGTATGGGTAATCTAGTTCACTTGGGGTTCCGTTAAAAGAACTCACGTTGCATTAGATGTGCAGCACGGTGAGCCTGGCTGCAAAACGTGAACGAAACAAATGAAATTTTGTCCACTCTCATCAGTTAATGAAATGAATTAGACATTACGTCCGCACTTGGCAATACTCTCGGGCTGTGTAAATCGTACATTAACTCCCGAAAAGGGCACGCTCCTGACAGACGCGCGGTAGGTAATAAACGTAATCGATCCAGTGCCTGGGTTGGGGATTTGAAGGAACAAAATACATACCTGCTGCTCCGGCCGGAGGAGACATGCTTGTTAGTGGGGGCGAGGTAAGGAAGGGTGAAAAGATGCAGGTGGAAGCCTGAAGTCTTGCGAACGCTTTACGCAAAACACGAGGGCATAACAATACTTCTTCAACATCAGATTAAAACTTCCTGTGTCTCGTGCTACCATCATTAATGGGATTTATTTTAACCACAGGAGTCTAGCGATTCCTTCACTTAAAAAGATCAGATAGGTTTTGATCAATAAGTATAGGTTAGAATCAGTTAGTAAATTGCGTATTGAAATTAAAATAATAATTAATGCAAATATAATTATTATATTATTAGCGCCAATTGGTTAATGTGAATACATTTCTCAGGTGTGCATTGCATCTACAGCCTTACGTCTTATTGTATGTATGGCCATCACAAAGAAGAAAAGTACATGTTTACAGAGAGCAGATATATATCTATATATATATATATATATATATATATTAATCTAATATGACATCATATATATAATATATATATATATATATATATTATATGATATATATATATATATATACTTTATATATATATATATATAATTAATATATATATATCTATATATATATATATATATATATATATAGATATACTATATATATATATAAAGTAAAACCCTTATAACTCGGCACTGATAACTCGGAATTGATATAAAATCGGCACAGGCAAAGACAAAGTTTTTTTTTTTTTTTTTTTTTTTTTTTTTTTTTTTTTTTTTTGTTTTTATTTTTTTTTTTGTTTTTTTTTTTGTTTTTTTTATTACATCTATGCATAGAGCGCGTGTACGGCAGTGAGCTCCAGGGGTGGGATGGTAGGCCCTGGAGGCTCATCGAGGGCTGTGATGGTTGGCCCTCGCCTGAGTAGGTGCGCAGGCAGGGATTCTTATAGTGACACCTGTAATTTAAAGGGCTCATTGCCGCCCCCTGTGTCCTCCCCATGCACTCGCAGTCGAGGTAGAGTTAATGGACAGGGCATGTGGGTGTTTCTTAGGGTGCCACTCGACGGTGCAGAAGAAAGATTTCAAGTGGATTTATGGGTCTCCACTCGGGATCGAACTCGGGATTTTTCGAGCAACGCCATCGGTGACGCTCAACCACTCTGCTACCGCCTATCCAGATGCCATCGCTTGGTTTTTCACTCGATATATCATGCCCTCACAACCCTTGTGTGAACATGTAAACAGAAAGTCGGCAAAAAATAATGTATATCGCATATTGCTGTTATAATGCATCTCTTTGCTTACACTCGTGCAAAAGCCTGAGTCGCATAAAGTAGTGTTTTGTCTTTGACCTTTCCTGCAGGCTCAGGCTCTGTCAATTTCACTGATAGTCTCCCTTCCCTGCTGGGAGACACCCTTGCGTGATGAACTGGACATCTTGACAAAGAGTACCGTACTGTGATGATGTAATCCCAAAAAAACAGCACAGTAAAAGGAGGTGGTCCAAAGTAAGCAAAGGTCAGGAACCAGCGCGTAGGCTGTCAGGCTGGTACTGAAGAGCCGTGCTTATGTCGTCAAGCACCGTATTGGATACGAATTCCGTTTTTGGTCGAATTAAAAAAGGATTGGTTTCTGCTAAAAAAAACAACAAGCTTTGAGGAGCGAAATAAAATCAATGCAAAAACATTGACAAAAACAATATCACAAATAGTATAACCACACATTCAGCAATTGTTATTCGGATTGGGATTCGTAATCCAAGACGGGCTGGACGACAAGAAACACGGAATCAGCTCTACGCGCTGGCAGTAGTTCCAGAACCTTGCTTACTGTAGCACACCTGATTTTACATTGTTTTGGGATTACATCATACAGTACTGTAGTATCAAGAATGTCAGCTCCATCACGCAAGGATGCTCTCACAGCAGGAAGGAAGGAATTGAAGAGCAGAGCCGCAGGAAAAGTCGAAAGACTGGCAAGGATGGGGGCAGGCTGCGTCCATGCGTGCTATTTGTGCTTGAGTTTGATTATTAAAAATTCCAGATATTCTACCCGTTCACATGGTAAGTGTAGTTTTTTATGCTTTAACAGTATTTTTTTTTTTTTTTTTTTTTTTTTTTTTTTTTTTTAAAATATGTTTTTACCCATATCAGAGGAGGACCATTGCATAACTCGGCACATTGAAATAACTCGGCAAGGGCCAGAGCCCCTATCGGCCGAGTTATAAGGGTTTTACTGTATTATATATATATATATATACTATATATAGATAGATAATATATATATATATATATATATATTATATATATATATAAACTTAAAATGAAGTAAAAACAATATTATTATGAGAATATATTAAATCAATTAACAAAAGTCTCATGAAATTGTCTTATCTTTTCACATGGATAATAATCCAATAAAATGTGAAATTAATACGCACTAGCATAATAATGTGCAACAAATGATGTAATAATTAAATTTAAATAAAATGTCAGCTCATATGCATGTTTAATCTCACCTAAGTGTATAACGTTGTAGTAGAAGATCTCCTTTGAAGTTAAAACAGCATCCAAGGGTGGGAGGCGCGTGGCGTCTAGGAGGGTTAGGCAACAAGATTAGGGTTGTGGCGCGCGCTTCGACGTGAGTCTTCAGTGGAGGCGGGGCCACGGGGCGATGGCGGCGTGCTCACGTCGTCGACCACGCCCACCTGTACTTCCTTAATTCCACATGTTCTCCATCGAGTGTCTACCGTGGAGCTGTAGTTAAGGTCTTGCTTTCTTCAACAATCTGGATCATGATGTAGTTCGAATGGGTTTAAGTGCACCTTCCTCCTCCGTAAACAGGAAGCTTCTTGTTATTACGATTATATATCTAAATAGAAACCGTTTCAATTAGTTGGAGGAATAGTGGTGGGGAAAGTGGAGGAGAGCGGGTGGAGCCGAGCCGTTGGCGGGAGGAGGTGGGCACGGCAAGGTTAGCGTCGCGGTTCACTTTAGAGTCAAGCGTAAACAAAATCGTGACTTTTCCTCTAGGTGTTTTCCAAAGTTCTACCGTCACCTACGGTTGTCACTTAACTTCGCTCAAAGATTTCTTACCAAAAATTTTCGTAGTCTATCAAAAGTATGTTGTTGATTTTTTTTTTGTGCACTAACCCACCCAAAACTTGTTATAATAATATAATCACTGGAACAGGTCGATCCACCGTTAGCCACCAAATTATGTTAGCTTCTGGCGCCTGTCCCTAGCAGAGACACGTAACATATACTTACTTGTTTGTGTAAATGGTGAATAAGTTGTCGATCCCGGTGCAACTTTGGTTTATGGGTAAGGCGTTAAACAAACAAAAGGTGGAGGTCATTGGTAATTTTATCAATTACAGCACATGTATTCGGTCTTATACAGCTCGATGTACGAAATGCCATGATTCTTATCAATACACAAAAGGTAGTACAAACCTCAATGTGTATGAAGTGGTTCACTTCCCACAACACGTCTCACACGACCTGTCTATACGGCTCTGGCGCCTTGGCCGTCAGCACACACAGTCAGGGCGCGGCAGGGAGTGCCGTCCGGGGGTGCCCGCCCTGGCATCAAGGTGTGGCCGTCCAGGAGGTGCGCCCTACGATGTGTATATGTAAACGTGCACGAGGCAGCGTCGTCATGGGCGTGACACGTCATAGCAATATACTCTTAAAACATGGCCATTATTAGCAGAAATGTGCGTGCATGAAATATACCTGTACGGATAAACTATATGTGCCTATAAAGCCAACATTATTATTATTATTATTATTATTATCTATATGATATTATTATTATTAGTAGTATTATCATCATCCATCATTATATCATCACAGTATCATCATCCTCATTGATAGTTATAGGTTCTGACTCTTCTTTCGTACGGTTTTCCAGGTGACAAGATGACGAGACAAGTGATGTCATGTCCCATTTTTGGAAAACCAAATTATTTGTTTTTCATCAAATCACTTGGAATCATTTCATGTGTA
The DNA here is from genome assembly GCA_016584305.1 of Chionoecetes opilio. Taxonomy (NCBI): domain Eukaryota; kingdom Metazoa; phylum Arthropoda; class Malacostraca; order Decapoda; family Majidae; genus Chionoecetes; species Chionoecetes opilio. The sequence goes on from JACEEZ010017201.1 coordinate 399,139, forward strand.
TTTCAGGTGAATTAATTTGCATATCAAAATTTACCGGTTCACAAGGGTGGGATGGGCAAATATATATATATACAAATATATAGATATATATATATATATATATATATATATATATATAGATATATATAATTATAGATATATAGACATATATAATAATATATATAAAGATAAATATAATAGAGATATATAGATATATATATATAATATAAGATATATAATATGAGAATATATGAATATATATATATGGTAGGGATATATATAGATATATATATATATAGAGATATATATATGGCGAGATGTATATAATATAGATAGTGATAATAGTATATAATAATATATATATATAGTCGATATATAGAATATATATATATATATATATATATAATATATATATATAATAGATACATATATATATATACATATATATATATAGCTAATATATATATAGATATATTATATATATATAGATATATGATCTATATATATATAATATATATATAATCCATACATATAGATATTTAGATATATATATATACTATATATATATATATATATATATATATATAGTATATATATATATATATAAGATATATATATATATATATAGATATATAATATGTATATATAGAGTACTATATAGAGATATATATATATATATTATATGATATATATATATATATATATTATATATATATATATATTATTATATATAGATATATATAATAGATATATGATATATGGAGGTATATATATATATAGATATAAAGATAGATATGGATATAGATATATATATATATATATATATAAATATATATATATTTTATATATATATATATATATATATTATAATATATATATATATATATATATATATATATATATATATATATATATTATATATATAGATAGATAGATAGATAGATAGATAGATAGATAGATAGATAGATAGATAGATAGATAGATAGATAGGTAGATAGATAGATAGATAGATAGATAGATAGATAGATAGATAGATAGATAGATAGATAGATAGATAGATAGATAGATAGATAGATAGATAGATAGAAAGATATATATTGTGGGAATTTATGTCACATACATAATATAATCTGAGGTTCTTACCTAATCAATCAAACCCATGGCTATCATTCCGACACATTATCCCAGCTAATCAACTAACTAGGATACTTATCGGTGGATAGTGGGTTGAAATGCGGATCAGGGTTTGATTAATACTGCATGTCCGGTGATCCGATGTGGTCGCCGCGTGATCAGACCGCCCGTGATTGACAAGAGGCGGAGGGCTGGAGACTTAGTGTTTCGATACGGGCGTCAGAAGGTCTTCATAACCAGGTTATCCGTGACGCACGGGTATTATTTTATCAGTGTGTTGTATTCTAACACAGTCCTATTGGTGTATCACTTATATGTACAATTAACTATGTACAAAATCTCTTCATATTAATCAGAGAAAAGATGTTAGTTCCATGAGGGCTGGAATGATACTTGTACTTGTACTTATATACTACAAGCACGTATATTTAATAAGATGTTAACTCCTCGGATGTCTAGAGTGTACTGATTTCTCTCTGTGGGCGGTGAGCCACCGCTACCAATTACACGTGTCACCTCTTAGGTAGGCGGCCGGTGGTCCGCCACGATTGGTACAAATTTATAGTACGGCGGCCAATAGCCAGTCGCTCCTATCAAGGAGCTAATTATAAGGTTGCAAATGATTAATAGCACTGAGAATATTAATTTATCCTATTCCAGCACTAATCATTTACTTAAATTACCTTAATATTACCCATTACCATTTAAATTATATACACATTCCAACGCACCCTTCCTATGACGAGTGGAAAATACCTCACTCACAAGGGGGGGGGGGTAAACAAAACCGCCACTCTACCAATTATGGGAGGGTGGTTGATGGATAATTTCCACATATATAATATATATATATACATATACAATACATATACATATATATATATATGTATATGTATATATATATATATATATATTATATAGATATATTATATATACATATATATCTATCTATCTATATATCTACATATATATATAATATATATACATATATATATATTTATATATATATATTTATATATATATATATATAATATATATATATATATATATATATATATATATATATATATATATATATACTAGCCGCAAAGCCGCCCTCCGGGCGGACTTTTTCGCCCTCCGGCGGACTTCGGCCCACCAAACACGGACTCTCCAGATAGCCCTTCTAACTTTCCTGAAATCATGGATGTAGAAATGTATGTATTACCCCCCCATTCACTCACCCATTACCATCACCCCCCACCCATTCACTCACCCATTACCCATCACCCCCCACCCATTCACTCACCCATTACCCATCACCACACACCCATTCACTCACCCATTACCATCCCCCCCTCACCTATTCCCTCACCATCACCCATCACCCCCAACCCATCACCCCCCACCCATTCACTCACCCATCACCCATCACCCCACCCATTCACTCACCCATTACCCATCACCCTACATCAAGGTTTTCCCCAATTCTCGCAACCCACTTTTTTTTACATCATCGCTAATAGGCTGCTAAAAAAAAAATGACGGATCATCTCTAATTGGGCTTTAAAACTTCCCTCAAGGTCAAAACCAAAGGTGATCGGATCCAA
>JACEEZ010017202.1:0-59937 GCA_016584305.1 Chionoecetes opilio
AAAATTTTAAAAAAAAAGTGTGCAAAAACCACTAAAGAAAGGCAATGAATTGCCGGGTAGGGTTTTTGCCCCTGAGGGGGAAAACTTTTGGGGCACATGGGCAAAATCATAGGGTTTCGACAAAAAACCCAATTTTTTTTTAAGCCTAGGCCCTATACTACCATATAAAAATAGGTTTTCCCCCCTATACATATATATGCATACAACTCAAGCCCAGCCCCATGAGTAATCTATCAATGTGTTTGTCTTTTGGGTATGTATGGGACAAAAAAAAGGATCACTGAAAGTATGGAATGCCTCCCTATGTTCTATTATTCAACACTTGCATTATAAATGTATATGGTTTTATAAAGACAGACTGTTTTTATGAAATATGAATAACTTCTTCAATTATACTATTTTCTAGAGTAGAGTATTTATTATTCTTTTATAGTATAGAGTAAAAAAGGGCATTGCATGTAGATACATCTCGTAGAAAAGGGGCGGGGTGCTTCTCGTCACGCATCCACCCCCCAAAATGGATTCGTTCCCTTTACGGAAAAAAGGGGGATTTTATACTCACGTATATATATTGTTGACCGTCCTTGCAATTCTCGCAAATCGACAAGACTGATACAACCCGGCAAGACGACACACGTGTGTGTTCCTGCCGGTGTGACAGTGGGGGAAGAACGTGTCAAGGACACTACGCCCCCCCACTCGTCCACTACAGTCCTCACAAAAATATCCCCCCTGTGGGGAGCACCTTGTCGTGGTGGCGGGGTTTGAAGCGTGGTCGACGGCGCCCCCCTACCTAGGGGCCTCCCTCCATTGGGGTTCGGGGGCCGTGGCCTCGTGGACCAAGGCTCCCCTTGTACTGGGAGGTGGAGCCTTGGGTGATGTCGCCTTTATGTTTTCCCCTCCCCTTTCCCCCTTTTTGGGGATTCTAGGCCCGGTGAGCCCCTTCCCTTTCCGTCTCAGTTCTTCTTCCTTTTATACTTCAGCTCCGCTCCCCAGGTTACCCGGGGCTGGCACCTGTATTTCCCCAACGCCCCTCTATCTGGAAGTTGAGTCCCCCCGCGGGGCGGGTTGTAGTTCCCTTGGGTTGGGAAAACACGCTTCTTTGGTAGGGGGGTTGGGGTAAGGGGAGGCCCAATGTGGCCCGCTGGATCAATGGCGGTCCGTTGGCTAGGGCCAAGGGGAGGTTGTGGTGGCACCCCTTGTCCCGCGGCTGCCACCACACACTAGGAAAACCAAAGCGTATGCTTCCCCGCTACCCACTGGAGCTTTTGGGGTGAGGTCCTTTCCCCCAACAGACAGCTTCCCTTGTTGGGCTCCGTGGTGGGTGGAGGCGGGGGGAACGAAGAAAATTTTTTTTATGTATAATACAAAAGATTTACGGGGCCTGCCTTCTCCCTGACGCCGTTTGCCTCGATTCCCCATTGAATCCTCTCACATTGCCACTTGGGTTTTTCCCCGGGCCCCCGACGGGCAGAAGGGGGCAGCCGCCCTTCCTCCTCAGCCCCCCGGTCTGGGGTCCCCGCATCAAGGGACGCAAAAAGGATTGAGAGACGACCCTGGCCCCGGGGACTTTACGTTGGACACCTTGCTTCTGTCCAACGTGTCCCGGGCCCTTTGTTAAAGCCCATTACATGATATTTTAAAGGCTTATGGGTGGTTCGCCGCATCCTTTATTTATGAGAAATGGACAATAAATATTGTACAAAAATTTTTGCTGCGGCAAAAATTGCTTCCTCTGTTTATGGGAAGCCACAAAAGGAAAATTGGAGCGAACATTACAGAGCCGAACCATTCGCTGAAAATTTTGGGAGAGGCCTGATGACTACTCCCCAACATTTTTGAAAAAACTATACATTACTCCACCGCCGCCAAAAAGCCCTACCCCTATTTGGTACGTGCGTATTAAAAGGGAGAGTGGTGGAAATTTTTTTCCTTGCGGCGCGGTTTTTGGGGAAAGAAATTTGGAATGACCCCGGAAAGGGCCACCTAAACGGTATGGCAGGGGGGTTCAAATCCGACCCAAAGGGACTAACTCGGCCGGATGCTCTTCCAATGCCCATCACCGAAACAGCATTTTTGATCCCATCAAACCTCATCCAAAATTCAATACCAGCAAAGGCGCATTTACAACTAGACCTCTTTGATTTTCGGAGGCAGAAATACTAAAAGTCCCCGGAAAGATTAAACAGGTCTATAAGGTCAGAGGAAGCAAAAAATGATCATTATAACTTTCTAGGGATCAAGTCTCCCCGTTTCCCACAATCGGTCCCCAGTCTCTAAAGATAAAACCCTTTTACGACCCCCCTATGCAGGCTAGAGGCTCAGTTTGGGGGCCGGCAAAAAAAAAAAAAAAAAATTTTTTTGGGGAAAAAAAAAAAAAAAAACCACGGACTGTACGTCAACTCCCTAGCTTCCACTCCCCCGGTGGGTCACCCCCCGAGTTCCCGACAGTGTGGTTATAAATTAGAAAAGACATCCTTTATTTGGCCCAACTCCCAATTTATCGTCTTGGGGTGCCAGAAAGAATTTCCCACAGAAAAGCGGCGGGGGAGGAAGCAGGACCTACGCACCGCGATGGCTTGCTTCTTCTAAACCCCTAATCAGCCCTCCTGCAGTTCCACCCCCACATTCTCTTAAACCCAACCCCATCCATCCCAATGAAGAATAAGTTCTCGCTACTCCCGGGTTTTGTTCGTGGGTCTGCTGACTCCCTCATAATAAGCCTCCAACCACCTCTCGTGTAGTGCATGCGCACAGGGAAAAATAAATGTGTCCTCCTCAAGAGGCCCCAAAAACCCATCCTAAAAAAGATCTCAGAAGCGAACTCGCAGCCCCAATGACCCTTTTAACTCGTGGGCGCCCCCTCCGGCTAAAAATATCAATTGCTGAACAGGAGGGGGGGAAATTGCGTACAGATACCCTACTGAAGGTGGGGAGAAATGACGTATCCTAAAAACCCCCCTGTTCCCACCCCTGAAGCGTAGCGACAAGCTAAACAACACGTGAGGGCGAAGGTGTCTCACAATTATGGACACAACAAGTATTGAAGCCTGTTAAGAATCTTCAAGACCCCTCGCGGGAGCTTTCAGAAAAACCTAGAAGTGGTAAATCTTCGTCAGTAAATCGCACTTTGGGGGACATACGGTCTTACTACGGGCCCCGGGCCCCCGGGGTCCTCGTAGAACCCCCTTCACCCCGGATGTACGCAAGCCCCAAACCGACATTGGGAATGTAAGAAAAGTAGTTTACCATCTTCTACAACACAGAAAAAAGATGCTGGGCTTTCAAAGGGGCGCGCGTCTACAACCGAAAGGCTTCTGGATCATCTTCCCGCACGAAATAACATTTAATCCCCCAAGGAATATTGTGGATTACGTCAAAGGGGGGGAAAAATAGTCCTTCTCACCCCAAAACCTGTTGACCAGAAATTATCGTTTACAAAAAACAATGATGGGGCAGGAAGGGTCTCTGCCCACGGTTTTATACCTGTCCACCCCCCTCCACCAGGTGGTGGTTTTAGTGGGGTTGGGCCCTTTTTACCATCGTCGGGATGTCCCTTAACTGTCATCCCGCTGCAATCACCCTTGAGGCTGTAGCAGGGTCCCCTCTGCATAAGACCTAAATGTCTCTAAATATATCTCCTCCAAATGACGACATACCTCTCCAAGATCTTGAGGATCTTTCCCCCACTTCCCGCCATTTTTTTCCTTTGGAGACATGAAGGGCGGCATTTTTTTTGGGGGGAGATTCCCCCAAAAAAATCGCGCGGTGTTTCTCTCGTAACTCTTATAGATGGAAAACAACTTAAATTTTTTAAAAACACGGGAAAACCCAACCCACATTTCCATTCGCAGAGGGGAAAATTTGACTGCTTTGACCTATCATCGCAGTCCACAGGTCGCCTCGATTTCTCGGGGGAGGTCCCGATTCTCTTCGGGGAAGTGACCTTTATCCCATACTACTTAAAGCAGTGTCCTCCCCCCCCTTCCCAATGCTCCCAAAAGGGTGCCTCTCCCCGTGCAGACGGGGAGGGCTTTAAAAAAGGCTTGTGTTTTTAAAAATCTATAGTGACTTTCCAACAATAGATGAGGCCGAAATTTACTTTGTGTCTCGAATCCATTTTGCAGCCTCGCTGAGACCCCCCGCACATCGGGATCTTTTCTCGCCGACCTGTTCCTGGGGGACTGGGACTGTACGGCAAGCAGGAGTCACTCCCGCCGTGTGAGACCCAATACTTTCCGGCAATTCAGTAGACCTAAAAAATATCTATTCACAGGTTAAAGAGCTAGATACCGACGGTTATGAAAAGTCTCGTCACCCTTTTGGAGGGTTTATTAAGTACGATCTGTGCTTACCCCGGTGTCCAAGGGTTTTGGGCCCAAAAAGAGTGAGGAAATGAAGGGGAAGTTTTCCCCCGCCCCCCAGTTCTATCGATAATGGACCCTGGGGCAGACCCCTTGAATGTAGCAGAAAATTTGTTTCATTTTGTTCAGGGGCGCGGGACAGACCTTGGGTCTCCAAGTGCTGGGGACAGACTGCGAGAAAACAGAGAGGCATAGTTTTTTCATCCAGAGGCGGGGAATCTACAAGTTTTTTTTTACACCTCGTGAGCTATGTCAAGCCATGAAGGTTTGCGCGCATTTCCCCCGGCCAAATGAGTCCCAATGCGATGCTCTGTCATAAAAGAGATGAGGCTTAGATTTCTTTTTGAGATCCTATATGGATCGGGATTGAAGGGAAACCTTTCCCCCAAGTGCGGGGGTGTGGCGGGGGTTTGACCCCGATCCCAAACCCTGGGAAGGACCACTCCCCCCTACCGACGAATTCCGGCCCATACCCTAACTTATGTGTGTGAAAGTTATTCGAAAAAATGGTAAAAGTCGTTTTGTATGGTTTTTGGAAGGGGGAAAACTTTTTCTCCCGTTTCAGTGGGATTCCGAAGCATCACTCAAAACACGGAACGCTTATTTCCTTAGATCATCCTATCGGGGCATTTCCCCTTCGAAACACCATGGACCATATTTTTCGCCCTTGAAAAGGCTTACGCACGGTTTGGGGAAACACGGTTATTGCAATCCCTTATGATTCGGGCAAAGAGGTCGTTTGCCGTTTTTCCCCAATTTTCCCTACCCAAACCGGGTTCTTAAGTTCGAGTTGGCAACTACTTTTTCTGAACCCCCCGTTTTCCGGGGGCACCCCCCAAAGCGCGCTTGAGTGTAGCTCTTTCGCTTGGCCATCTTGGTATTGTTGATGATGAAAAAGGGGATTGTTAGTACTATACTGGATAAATTTTTATCTCTCTTTTGCTGCTTCCAGGATGTGGGTTTGCAGAAGAAGACTTCAACTTCTATTGAAAAAGTTTTAAATGGACGAAAAATCGTGGCTTCCGGTTTTCTCCAACGAAGATGTAGCGGTTTTTATTTTGCAGAACCCGTGGGATTCATCCCGACCCAGACCTCATCTTTACGGGAAGAGAATACCATGTAGGGAAGAGACCCCCGTTTTTTTGGACCATTTTTTTACAATAGATGACTTGGGTCCTCCCTTCGTGCTTCAAACTGACTGTCTCCGGACCAGGATCTACTGAAAGTCCTTCGCAACCAGCTGGGGGGCGGGTGCCCCTACACCCCTATCTTCAACCCGCTCACTTATCCTTTCGAAGCTTGAAATGGATGTGAAGTGTACTCCCCTCCACAACCATCGACTGCGGACTGGATTGGGACATCATGCTGGTGTCCGTCTGGCAACCGGGGCGTTCAGGGCTTTCCCCATCCCCAATTATTGGTGGATGCTGGTGTCCTCCCATTAGATCTTCAACGCCGTCCCCCCTGTTAAGATGTTGGTATCCCTCCAACGCCACCCGACCAAAGCTTGCCGTGCTGTGTCTTGTGATTCAAACGCAACTTTACCCCTGGGGGAAGAAGCTTTCCAAACCCCTTGGTTTCCCCTTGACAGCTTTATGGAGACGCTACCTTCCCCTTTACGGATCTGCCCCCATAGGCCACGACAGGGCGGTCCATGGCTTCTCCCAGAAGTGTCCTTTTTCAAAAGCCTTCCGCTCTCAAAAGGGTCTTTTTCCCCCTCAGGCGAGCGTGCCCAGTTTTTTGAAACCCCTTTTTTCCAACAAAAGTTCGACCCTGCTTTACTGATGGTTCCAAATCAGCGAAAGGGTTGGATACGGTGTCGTTTCCCCTCGTTTAAAAAAGGGGTTTACCTTCCAAGTGTTTTTACCTTTTTTTTTCCCTAAATAAGGCTATTTTTATATCCCCCCAAGATTTTTTTACCCTTCCCCGGGAGTTCTTTTACAAATTTTTAGGGGGATTCCCCTTTGTCTCTTCTCCATTAATTTTAAAATTCCCCATCCCTGGGCCAATGCCCCTCCTGGAAGGCTTTTTCAACGGGGGACGGTCACTTTTGTTGGGTACCCACATGTATTTTTGCCGGTAATGAGGAGCTTTTATTGGCAAAGCGCAGCCAGAAAGAAGGGGCCTATCCAAATTTTGCAAAAATGCCGGTAGGACCTAAAGCCGGCAACCTAGATCAGTTTACAAAACAGTTGGCAAAATTTTTGGGTTACTATAGGGAAAAAACTGCCCCATCCGAAAGTATCGAGGAATGGAGCTACTGCGGGCTTCCGGAGAGGGAGACTGCCTTGGCCGATTCGTATTGGGCACACTCTATATACTCATGGGTTCCTCATGGGGGGGTGCCACCCTCCTTTCTGTGATGATTTTTTGGTCCCCTTAACTGTGCGGCACTTGGGTGAGTTCCCCCGTTCTTGGGGGCCTACGTGTGCAATTTTTGTCCCGGTTCGCGGGTGGGCGGTGCACCGTTCTCCCTGGGATTGGGAGGAGGTGTTTTTTCTCCCGGGGCATGAATCCATACATTTTTTGAGAAGGCTGGCCTTCAAAAGTTAGATGTTTTTAATATTTTGGGGGTTATGATGTTTTTAATGTACTTTTTTTCTTTTAGTATTTCGAATTTTTAAAATTTTTTTTTACTTAATTTTTTTTTTTTTAGTTTTACTTTAAATGTATCTTTTTAAGCAGGCGTCCCTAACTCCCCAGTTGCGGGGCCTTAAAACTATAACAAAAATCAATCAATCACAAAAATATTGTAAAAATATGTGTAACAAATACATGACATATGCACACAGTGTTTTTTCTCTACTATATCACCCCACATAAAAATAAAACGAAAGGAAAATTTCGGGGATACACTTACTGCAACGAGTAGAACGTATTGCCAAACCTGCATTTCAATTACAGGGAAGTGACAATTCTCATACGTGTATTACTCATATCCACTCATCAACTCAACAAGTCATAAAACCCTTTTAAAAAGATGAAATCATGGCAAAAACCCCATATACTCATTGGGCCCCCGGACAGGGAAACGGTACGAAATTAATTCAAATTCAAGATCAAGAAGAATTCGGCATTGGTTGACACAAGCCTACCCCCGTCTGGGGAAGCGAGTTAGAGTGTTTTGATTCTGTTTTATATAAAACCCCTTTTGAGTCAGGGTTAGCATTTTTTATGCCAAAATAAAAGTCAAAACGATTAGATGTCAAAGATGACATTTTTCGTGTTACCGTTTTAAAAACCCCTCATCGATGTCATTCTGCCAAAACAACAAAAATCCCTTTATTGGAAATTTTCTTTTAGAGCATAATTACAGTTTTTTTTTTTAATCGGCACAAGCTGGATGTACTTTAACTTTTTTTTCATGGACCATTACTTATTTTGGAAAGTGAGAAAACAATTTTTCTTTTAAATGTTGTTTTATACTTTGTGTATGAAACAGTAAAACAACAATAGAGTATAGTCATTATCTGAAAATGTTGGCTTATTGCATTTCTCTGAGAGGGGAGGGGATTCTAGCTTCCATCAGAATCCCAAAGGGTTTGTAGCTCAAAAACATTTTGAGCTTCTGCTGTAGAGGGAAATATGCACGCCACTGGTGTTGAAATACAACAGAAAAAATAAAGTATATTCAAATATGAAAATTTTGTATTTGGGAATTTTTTTCTAGGGGGGGATCTAGCATTTATCAATTCCAAAAGGGGGTTTTTAACTTTAAAACTAAAAAAAAAAAGTAAGTAACTAAGAATTGTTTATGCCACGTATGCTGTAGAGGCGCACCCATTTAATAGGAACGGTTTTTCTCTCCTCTCTCTCTCTCTCTCTCTCTTCTCTCTCTCTTCTCTCTCTCTCTCTCTCTCTCTCTCTCCCCCTCTCTCTCTCTCTCTCTCTCTCTCCTCTCTCCTCTCTCTCCTCTTCTCTCTCTCCCCTCTCTCTCTCTCTCTCTCTCTCCTTCTCTCTTTTCCCTCTACTCCCTCTCTCTCTCTAAACGTTTTTGCACTTTTAAAAACCCTTATTCTCTTTAATTTTTCTTTACCTCGCATTTATTTTTCCACTTGCCTCCCTCTTCCCTCTTCTAATTTTCCTCTTCTTTTTTTTCCGTCCCCTTCCCATACCCTATTTTGTCCTTTTCCCCACGCTCTCGACTATCTCACAAACTTTCCCCCACATTCCAGATTTTACTTTTTCCCCATCTCCCTCTCCCCTCCCTAAATAAGGTAATCTCACCATTTTTTGCTTTCTCCTTTTTAATCCCAGCTCACTTTTTTTATGCTCTCTCTTCTCTCTCTCCTCTCTCCCCTCTCTCTCTCTCCTTCTCTTCTCTCTCTCTCTCTCCTCTTCTCCCCCTTCTCCCTTTTCCTCTCTTTTTTCTCTCTCTCTCTTCTCTCTCTCTTCTCTCTCTCTCTCTATGTTATTTGGGGCCACTGACTAGAAACACAATTGCCCAACTTTTTGTACTGAAGTTAACGAATTCCCTCCACCCACGCTTTCCTTTTCCCCCTCTGCCACTCCACAAACACACACGAACACACACACACACACACACTTTTAACCTTTTCGTATTCTATGTAATAAAACATTAAAGTAATACCTGGTCTTACAGAAATTAGGCTGAGCCCTCACTTTTTTCCCCCAACCAGTTGCCAGGCTACAAAAGTTCACTAATTGTAGGGAAAACACTGGGGGTGGTGTAGCCTTGTACATTTCTGATTTTTTGATTCCATAGCTCTATGAATTTTCAAAAATAGATACATTTAAGAATTTTGGTGTTCAAACGAAATTATGGTAGAAAAATTATTATTATGTATTTATAGACACCGAGTGGCAAATAGATAAATTTAAAATTTTGTTACGGGAAAATCTTTAGGTATGATAAAAAAATTAAAGGGATCTTTGCATTTGGTGATTTTTCATTTTTTTGATTTTTTAAAATGCGTGACATTAAGTTTGGAATTTTTTAATTAATGTATTATTTTCTTTATTTCCATTGACCACAAAACTCACGAGTCACGATACAACCGCCCAAATTTTTGACCAATATGGTCAACACAAAAGAGGTAAATGTCGGGAACTATATAAATTTAATTCGATATTTCAGACCCTTTTTCCAGTAATATCAAATTCAAAAAAGCAGAGTGACCCCACCATTCGTCAATAAGAGATGTTAACGACTCTGCCTAAAAACTTTAGTTATGATTTAGAAAAGGAAATTGGGAAAAACGTATTTAAAAGTATTGTCCCCCCGAATCCTTTAGTTTTATTTTTCAATGAATTTAATATATTTTCAGAGAACTTTCCCCAATTAAGAAAAATACTGTAAAAAAAAGCACGTCTTAAGCCAATTAACAGCACGCCAAAATTGGTTCGCGACATCAAACACAGCGCCTTCTGGGAATTTAGAAAAAGTACTCTAGGGAGCCACGACTTCCAAAAGAGAATTTACAATGGCAGCGTTTTTAAGGCATGGGCAGTCCCTCAAGACGTTTAGAAATGTTCAGGGTGCCACTGTCATTTAAACGAAGCATTTAAAAAAGTTCGCCTCCCTTCCCCCGAGTAATTTGAACAGAGCGCATTGGTATAGCTATCATTTTTGCAAAGATGGCAAGAAAGACCTAACAAAGGAGAAAATTAAAGTTATTGTATTCTACACAAGGCAGAGAGGCCAGTGGAAGAAATATCAAGGTTGTGGATGTTACGAAGAGATGTGTGCATAAGTGGTGGAGAGTTTCGGGGTGGCACGGCGGGGTAGGGGACAGCCGCGACACCAAAAACATTATAAGTGGCCAGGGCGAGGATGTAAAACCTCAGCAAGCACCCTAAATGTCATGAAACGTCAAGTGGATGCCCATCCTCAATTAGGAGTAAAAAAAAATATTGCGATATGACTTTTACATCCTGGGGCCCTGGCCACTTATAAATGTTTGGTGTCGCGGCTGTCGCTACCCCGCCGTGCCACCCCGAAACTCCCCCACCCACTTATGCACACATCTCTTCGTAACATCCACAATCCTGATTTTTCTTCCACTGGCCTCTCTTGCCTTGTGTAGAGATACAATAACTTTAATTTCTCCTTTGTTAGGTCTTTTCTTGCCATCATTATGCAAAAAATGATAGCTATACCAATGCGCGTCTGTTCAAATTACTCGCGGGAAGGAAGGCGATACTTTTTTAAATGCTTCGTTTATAATTGACAAGTGGCATCTGAACATTTCTCAACGGTCTTGATGGACTGCCCATGCCTTAAAAAAGCTGCCATATGTAAGAAAATCTCTCTCGGGAAGTCAGTAGGCTGCCATAGAGTACATTTTCGAATTCCCGTATGGAAGCGCTGTGTTATGATGCCCGCGAACAATGCTTTGGCGCGCTGTGTATCACTCCTGCCTTAAAAAGGTGCATTACTGAAAAAACAGGTGGCAAGAAAAGAAAGTAAGTGGCCTTTAAAACATATAAAAAACATACAGGCAATATAGAAACAACTTAACTAAAACATTAAAATTAGCCAAAAATGAATTTTATAAAAACAAGCTAAAAATAATCAAGGAAATCCCAAATCCCATTGGAATACCATAAACTCCCTTCTAGGCAGAACCAATAAAGCCAATAATACAATATCATTAGATCCACCTTGCACTAACACATCAACTGTCTTTAATGAACATTTTATTAATCTTGGTAATTTAGAATCAAATTCTTCTGACGACGATTATATGAGGTATTTAAGTCAGCCCCCGCCTTCTCTATGTACATGACCCCAACAAATACCGCCGAAATAATCATAATTTAAAGGCCCAAAAAATCAATTGTCCAGGATAGGATGAAAATTTCTCCTAAAATACTGAAAAATTCATGTGAATCATTGGCCATCCCATTAATTTAAATATTATTAATCTAACATTAAAAAGAGGCTATTTTCCTGATCATTTAAAAAAAGTCAAAGTCATTCCTATATTCAAGTCTGGTAATAGATGCGACATCAACAATTACGGGCCAATTTTAATTACTGCTTTCAGTAAAGTGTATGAAAAATATATTGCGTCACGTTTAACTAACTACCTTGAAAAAAAAAATTATTAACTAAATATCAAAACGGCTTTAGAGAAAAAAGACTCAACAGAAACTGCTATAAATTTAAAATTTGTCCCAAAAATGTGTATACCTTTTCGGAGAAGCTTTATGTGGTTGGGATTTTCATTGATTATCCAAAGCATTTGACTCATTTAAATTATTGTATTTTGTTAGATAAATTAAAAAAATGTCGGGATAAGGGTGTACCGTTTCAACTTTTTCGCAGTTTTCCTCTGTAACAGATCACAATCAGTTTTTTGTAATAATGATACATCACAATTTTTATCTATATCCTACGTTGTACCACAAGGCTCAATCATAGGACCAATTCTTTTTCTCATATATATAAATAAAATAATTAATGCTTTCTTAAAATTTCAATATATTATATAAAGCCGACGATACTAAAACCCCTTACTAAACTGACAAAGACATCAATTCCCCTACATTTAAACATAAATACAAAATTGAATTTAGTATCTCAATGGATAAAAAAGTAATAAATTAAAAATCAATGTTTCTAAAACTAATTATATATTTTTTCAGAATAGATCCATAACAAATATTCTTCCTCCATTACAGTTAGAAGGCGATACATTAAATCGAGTAAATCACCCAAAAATCCCAGGTGTTTGCATAGATGAAAATCTGAACCCGGAAAATTGCACATACAAGAGGTTTGTATGAAAGTCTCAAACATTTTGGGAATAAATGTACAAAGATACGTTACAATCTTACTGTAGACATTACTTAGTATTTACTATACCTTGTGTTACCCTCACTTAACATACTGGGGTTGTCCATCTGGGGGCCCAAAACATGGCCAACATTCTTAATAAGGTAAAAATAGCTCAGAAGAAAAATTGTCAGATGTATTCTTTTCTTAAGGCAAATTTGACTCTGTCACTGAAATTATTTCTTCAATGAAAATGTTAACATTCGATTCAATACACAAATACTTTTCTTATTATTGATTTATAAAATGTCTATTGCAAGTTATACAGGGAATGAAATTTTCAAATTATTTACAATTTCATCAGACTGAAGCAATAATGTAGATTTGATTTGTCCACAGTTCAGAACAGGGTTATATAAAAAACAGTATTTTATGTTCAGGCCCCAAGTTATTCAACAGCTTACCACTAAATATTAAAGCTTCAGTAAAACAAACAACTATTTAGCATTCAAAAGGGAAATAAGAAATTTCATACTTCAGAATTCTTAGCAGGGATATTTCGACAAGTATGTATAACCATTGCAAACTAACTACTTAATTTTTTTTTTTTTTTTTTTGTTATTTATTTATTATTATTATTGCATTTTATAAGCTATGTATAACACATAATTCACACAATATTTTTTTTTACTTTCTATTCATAAAAATAGTACGTCAAGCATAATTTTTTCTATAGGCTAGGGCAATGATTTCCCAAACCTTTACACCTTGGAGGAACCCCTGTAACAATTTTCATATTTCAAGGAAAACCCCTATTATATAGTGTACTAATATAATATTATATTTTATATATTTTTTATTTTAAAATATATAATATATGATATATATATATAAAATATATATATAAAAAATATATATATATATATATATATAAAATTTTAATATAAAAATATATATATATATATATGTATATATATATATATATATAATATTTTTAAGAAAAGTTCTTGCGCAATATAATTCATAGAAATTCTACAATTACATCACATGTCATGAGGTTCCCACTAATAAGTCAATAATGTTATGACTTCCCTTCAGTGTGACTTGGGCTTGTTCTCTTTGCAAAGTATCTGTGAAATTCTTGCCGACTTTTTGACAGACACACACGCAGTTCTTCCTCTACAGACAGAAGACGATTTCCTTGATTTGCTTTAATTATGACGGTCCATGGCATTAGAAGTTTGTGTCACATAGGAAAGAAGTTGAAACTGGAGTACAACCTCCAATCTTTTACTGAGATGACAGGTACTCTTGCTTTTCTGAAATCCACAACTTGTCAGTATACTTCATTAAATTTCATTTTTAGGTTCGATCTGCACTGTAGTTCACTCAGTTCGTTCCTCTTCTTGCAGACAAGTAGTTTTCTGTACTTGGTGAGAACTTCAGTGAAGGGGTTTCTCACCCAGTCATCGTATCTGATGACAGGAGGGGCAGGTACTTATGAAGTTTTGTCTGCAGTGATCTCAAATGCACTTGTAATTACTGGAATGACATTTTCATATTCAGTCTGAGTTTGCACTTGAAGTAGGACATTGGACACATTTCGAAGTTTCCTCTTGAAAGGTGCTTTTCCAAACAGCGAGTTTATTCTTAAATGCCAAGAAGTTTTGTCTGTGGACGTCAGAATGTTTTCCTTCGCCTTCCTGCATGCTGGTGTTCAAGTTATTTTAAATGCATGATAAATGTCTGCTAAATATCTAGTTTCCTTTACCATTTTGTAGATTCAAGACATTCACAGAAACTGATTTATTATTCTCTTTGAAGAAAAGCATCATTTTCTGTCGCAGCTCGAATACCCTTGTCAAACTTACCTCTCGACAGCCATCGACCTCTGTGTGCTGGAGAAGCGTCACGTGATCTTTTGCATGTTTTCACACAACCTTGCAAAATATCGAGACTTCAGAGGGCGCTGCTTTATACAGTGAAACCATGTTCACAGTTACTATCTAACCAAGGACCAAGTAATGTAACAGGACTTGTTTTACATCATCTCCTAATAGTTTTGAAAACAGAACTTCTCGTGGAGAAAGCAGTGAGAATTGTTATGACTTCAGGGCTTTTTTCCTTTCACGCGTATATCAAAGCCTTGTACTAGGCCAATCATGTGAGGGAACACCATCCGTGCAGATTCCAACGCATCTGTTTCCATGACAAACCACAAGAATTCAGGTAAGAAACAAGATGTTGAAATTGTCTGGTGGCTTTGTTAGTTTCTGGCAGTTCTTTTACAGCAAAAAAATTTCCATTCTTTCACCTTTCATTTTTCAAATCGTACATATGCCAGCAGCTGAGCTTTCCCAGTTATATCGTTGTCGTCAGCTCCTTGGATAGCAAAGTGTTAGTTTCAGTATTTCAGACAAAATACCAAGAAATATTGTTGGACAAGTCAGCCACAACTCCTACTAATTGGGTATTATCAGAATCATGAACCTTGCTTAATTCACTTTCACACTTGCCTTCACCTAGCATTGTTCTCAAAACAATTCTTTTTTGAAGCAGGCATTATTAGGCTTTCTGCAATAGTGTTACATTTTTCATTTTCTTGGCACCGTACTCAGCCACTAAATATCTTGCTTTTTTGGGCCTTATCCCTGAATGTTACCGTCTTTTTCAAAACTTTTCTGTTTTCTGCTGTGAATCCAAGAGTCTTCGAAAATAATCCACGTTTTTATTTGACAAGTGGCTGTGATTCGTTAAGTTAAGGGTCGCTTTACTGGCTGGGGCCATAGCTGGTTAGCGAGGCTTTTCCCCTACAAAACAATGCACCAAGGAAGTGGCAGTTTTCTTATCCTTCCATGTACAGCCATGGCCAGAAACTTATCATTGTAGGCGATTTTTTAACATCACTCACTTTTCCTTTACTCTACTTTGGGATTTTGTTATTCTTCGTCACTGTCTTCCTCTCCACTGACAGATTTGATGCTTTTCTTTTCAAATCTTTGATTCATGCTTTCCGTCTTTAAAGAATCCGTATCAAACTAATTTCACTGGTGAGATTAATTAACCAACGTTTGCACTCGAGTGCGCTGCTCACAAACTGACTGAAAGAAGATGTGTGAAGGGCTGGGCTGGGGCTTCGTGACACGTATGATACTCGTACGGGTTGCGTCACCCTCCTACAACCCTCTGTGTCTCCAACTCTTGCGAAGGACGTATTCCCACCGCAATAACCACAATTTTTTTACTTATTCTATGCATATTATTTTCTCTCATTACTATAATACATTGTACTGACTGACACGTACGCGTATGTTAGTGTCTGGAAAGTGTTTGGGTGACTTGTTGTTGAGTAGGACATTATGAATTATGAATTAATATCACTGTCATTTTGCAGACTGGGCAGGTGCGCCCGCAAATTGCGCCGCTGCGCTGCTGTCGCGGCGGCGTACTTTAAAAACCGCGGCGCAGCAGCGCCGGCCGAATTCTCAAAAAACCGGCGCAGAACGGCGCGCGGCGCAGTCAAAAGTCCGAGCCGCTGCCCAGCTTTAAATAGTTAATTAAACGGGCCATAGTTTAATCTTTAATGAGAATATAGGTAACTGTGATGTCGTATTATAAGTTTGTTTTTTACAATAAAATGACTTTTTTATAGCCTAAAAACTTTTTGGGGGCTAAATAGAGTAGACTATTGGCACTAGCACACAGTTTTTGGTATAGGCCTACTTAATTAATAGCGGCGCGCGGGGGCGGCAGCCGGCGGCAGCGGCAGGGACAGGGCGCAACTGCAGGGGCCAAATAAGCGGCGCCGCGGCGCGGGCGCAGGTGGGGCATCGCTCGCGCGCAGGGGCGCGCGCAAGTACCAAAATATCAGCGGCGCGCCCAACTTTTGTCATTTTGTAATAGCACATAATTATTTTAACGGTTTCTTCTCGCGGAACCCCAGGTGATGGTCGGCGGAACCCCGGTTGGGAATCACTGGGCTAGGGTTTAGGCAGTCTGAATGCACCTATAATTAATGATATCTGCCTGGCAGGGAGCTTCGGCTCGAACCAGACCTTGCTATTATGCTATTATACATTCGGTGCTTTTGTATATTTATAATGCAATACATCATTTACTTACTTCCTTACTTACTTACTTTACTTACCACACAAACACACACATCATAACACACACACACACAATTCACACACCCCAATACATGCTTCGGCGTACAATATAACTAAACTTGGAAACGATACAGAGAAGATTAGCATGGCCCCTGCGCAAGGATGAACACGCAAAATCGTTTTTTAACATGTGCAACATTTACGCGCCTTTGGAATAAATGTTTTTGGCTTGTATCTTCGTAACTGTTTTGCCTTATTATAATACGTAATAGAAAATTTGTATATAATTTTTTATGATCTATAATTTTTAATATCTGTCTTTTTTTTGTATCTATAAGGAAAAGTGCACTTTTTGGGTATAAATGTAAAAATTATACCCAATGCTATATGCCTTATGTCAATATACTTTTTGGGTTTGTGGTCTGCTAAACTGTTTGTCAGATTTTTAGGAAACAAGAGAAGCTTATTTATATATTTTTATGATCTATAATTTTAATTAATATTTCTTTTTTGTATCTATAAGGGAAAGGACCCTTTTGGGGCAATATAATGGAAAAATATGAAAGTTAGGAATCAAAATTTTTGGTTGTATCTGTTAACGTTTGCCTCTCAATAAAACTTATTGCAGACTATTTATAGATTTTTTTTATGTCCTTAATTTTGATATCAGAATGTTTTTTGTATCTCTATAGAAAATGCACTTTTGGTTAATTCATGTAAATATCTCTAGATTTATATACTTTTTGCCTTATCTAGACAACTAATAGTCTGATATTTAACATAAAGGCAGATAATTTTTTTCATTTTTTAAGTCTAATATTTTATTGCGTATGATTTTGTTTGTATTATAGTTTTTTTCCAAAAACTTTATCCTCACTCTTCATATTTGTTCCGATCTGTTTGATATTTTGTAGTACATTATGGGACTGTACTAAATACCTAATCTGTTAAAAAAATAAAATTAAATTTGGATAAAATTGTAAAAATCCGCTAATATTTTCTACAAATTTTTTATTATTTTTTCATTATCACACCCAATAAAGTTTCGTTAGCTCGTTTCTCGAAGTATATAGAATATTTTTTTCATAGATTTTTGGCGTGATTATGTTTTATTTAATTTTTTTAATGTTTTTTTTTTAAATAGCGAAAAAAAATTATATACTATAAAAAAACGCATTAACTATAGAAATGCTGCTATATTGTTGGGAACGTATGTAACGAAACTTTTTGTGAGATGAGGGAAAACAAATAAAAGACCTTTATGAAAAACTTAGCGATTTTTATCAATTTTATCCGTTGTAATAAAATTCATACAGATTGCGTATGAGTCCAATATCTAATCTCACTGGTGAAAAATCTAATTTATCCGACTAAACATTTAGGGTGGCTGATGTCACAAATCTTTTATTTTTATTTTTTGAATGACTCGTGCACCCCCTGCTATATGTCAAAAACAGTCTGATATTTTCATATGTTAGAGATATTATTCTATTACGTCATAAAAATGAGTATATATTATTAAATCAGATGAAATCTTTAGAGTTATAAAATTCAAAAAATTTACATTTAGGTGCCTGGAGCGAATAGTTTAAAAGTCTATAGAATCACTAATGGGTCGATCAACAACGATTGGTTATCGATATCGAGAAGATCCAAAGAAAGGGTACTTTGTTACCTATTAATGATTCGCAAAAATGAATTATTTTTCCCACATTAAAATGAGCTGAATTGGGGCATTTAAATAAATTTTTAAAACTTTTCCTAAGTGTGGAAATGCATTGCAATGAGGTGTTAATTGAAGTCCAGCGACATCCTGTCAAGAACAAGATCTTTGAGACATTGATAGTCTTACCCCTCTTAATTACTTCGAATATTGACAAGCTAATCCACAAACTTTCACAATGTGTTGATGTACTTAAGTTTTTTAGATTAAGGCTATTTCGGGTATATTGTGTGATGGAACCCTATTGCGTCGTTTGTTATGCATATGAGAACCATCGATGAATAAGTTTTCAGAGTTACATCCAAACATCATTGACAAATCAAGCAAATTTGCCCTTTTTCACCTATAGAACGAACTTTAACGACACAAAAAATATGATGGCTCTAATCTATAAATAAATGACCTATTCCGGCTTAAATGACACCTTGTGACTCTCTATCATTTTGGAGTTTTTGAGATAGAGCCTTTCAAAGAGTAGTATTTTTGTCTTCACATTGTGCCTGCGGCAATAATCCAAGGCTGATATACTCATTCCCATTTTCCTTGAATACAAATGGAATGTTGGATTCTGTAGAATGCTAATGTTACACGTATGGAAAGGTATATTATTGTTAACTGAATTCTCCGATTGTGTTACAAAAGCTTAAACTGACCTTTTTGATTATTTTTTAAAAATCGTTGGATTTCGTTTTAATCTTTTTAGAGTATATTACTAAGCGGCCGTTCCCTAACGCAGACATTCAACGTACTTTTTAATTCTAATAAACAAAAAATATATGAGTGATTAATATGAATGACGAAAAAATATTATGTCCCTACAAAAAATTATTTTTTCTTTGACTGACATCATTCGCTCGCAATTTCAATAGATAGCTTCTCTATCTCTAAAAAATATGTACCGTTTTCTCAATGACTTAGTTTTGGAATGATAGTTCTTCAAAATGTGCTTTTCATGATTTGTTCGTGAAAAAGTCGCATATGTAGAGCATTATATCTTACAGTATTTATATTATTTACATGAAAATGTACCGCATATAGACAAGAGTCTAGTGTGATTGAGATAAGATTTTCATTGCTTTACATTATTAGTCCTTGGAAGTCTTAGTGGACTTAAATAGAGCGGTACTAATTGCAGTCCCTTTTACACCCCCCAAAATACTCTTCAAATTGTTTTGGCCTTCGACAATAAGTCAAGCTTTTATTTCGTGAATATTTTCCCTGAATCAAACATTGAATATTTGTTTTTAGAATGCATATAATTGTACGTAATAAAATAGTAGATTTATTGTTACATAATTTTATGTTGGTACGAAACGCTTAAATAGGGCCTTTCGATATTGTTTGCAACAATTTTCAATCGTTGCACTTCATTTCTCTTTTTAGTCTATATAATGGGGACAGTATAGCCAAGCCACCCAATAGTATCTGTTTTTATAATCAACAAGAAAGATATGAAGTGAATTAAATTGTAGAAACATTTATTTTTGTTCCCATTCAAAATTCTTATTATTAAACTGGCATCATTCGTGCACTATTTCAGCAAGTCTAGTTTATCATGATCTATAAAAAGATATATACTGTTCTCCCAATGAAGCCCTTAGAATTGAAAAATAGTGCCGTAAAGGTACTTTGCAGAGTTTCTTCCACGTAAAAGTACATATATTTTATAGCATTGTAATTTTACCAATTTTTAACTCTTATTATATATGCAACCTATACAGCTTCTAGCATAGTATATATGCGATAAAGGCCGGAGTTTCATTTGCCTGTATCTTAAGTAGATCTTTTGAGTGTTATTGACCGAAATATGGTAATAATTGCAGTGGTATATGCCCCCCCCTAAATTGGTATTTGCAATAAAATAGAATTTTTTTGTTGGACTCAAATAGCAAGCCATTAGATTCTACACAATAAGAGTGAATTGCAAGCCTGATGAACCTACCTTTTGAACGGAAAAGACTGAAAACCTTCACAAAAGTGCTTTTCAGCTCATGTTTGAACATTATAGAGAGCATATTTTTCATTGAATTCCTCAACTTTGTATTTGGAGGTATTTCTAGAAGTATAACCCGTAACTCAAGTCTCTAGAGTCCTTCTTGGTGCGTGGAATGGGAACGAGCATAAATTGCAACATAAGAAAAGAAAAAAGATTATTTTCAAACTAAAGGCCCACTCAGAGCTACATTATTTATCTTTATATAAGTGATAATGTCCAATGATATGCCCCAGTAAAAATGAAAAACACTCTCCGGTCAATAATTCACTGAGATAGAGGGTAACAAAGGGTAAAATAGATACAATTGTAGTGAGTTACCGCTCTCATACTTTTTGACATACACCCATACCGGCACTACTCGAATAAAGTCCACACTACTGCCGTCAAAATGCAACTATTGGGAATCCCCAATGAAGATTAGTGTTTGAAAACTATTAATTCAAAATTTTATTAAATCCCTAATTTTTTTCAATTTTCAGCAGTCCTGACCTGAACCCCAATAAATATGGACAAGCTTATTCTATCATTACAAGTTTTGAAAAAAATATAGGCATAAACAAAAAATAAAAAAAAATCATGCCCCCACAAAGTTATATATGAACGTTATAGGCTATATTAATTATTTTAGAAACATTAAAAAATATATTTGCATTTATTTCCAATAAGTAAACTATTCGGTGACCGGGTATGATTAGCATATTATGAATTGTCCGGGGTTGTAATTGACCATGGTATAAATTGTCTGGGGGTCTGAATAATTGTCCTGGGTATGCATTTTCGGGTTTATGAATTAGCCAATGATATGATTGTCCGGTGATGAATTGTTCCGCGGTATGAGTTGTCCTGTCACCGATAATGAACTACTGTGTATCATCTTCAGTGGCACATACACTCAGTAGTGATACTCATAAGTTGTAATATTTGGCGCCTGGCGACATAGGGCAGCTGGCGACTATACTTGTTATCTAATCTACGGTGGGTATCACTATAACCTGTCCAAGGTAAAGAAAATTTTTCCTGGGCAACACTGAGCAAAGTGTCCGTAGGCAAAGCGGGTCCGTAGGCAAATTTGCCGGCATGCAAAATGTCCGGTAGGCAACTGTCCGTAGGCAAACTTTCCGGTAGCCAATTGTCCCGTATGGCAATGTCCGTAGGCAAACTGTCCGTAGTCAAACTGTCCCGGCCGTAGCATTAGTACACAGTCTCTCTCTCAAAGGGCGCCGCCCTTTGCGCCATGACCCTCCCCACAGTCGCCGCCACTGAGCTATGACGTCCACCCCGTGCCCAAACAGGGCCACTCACGCCAGACTTTGGCAGACTTGGTGTGGACACCCAAAGGCAGACTGCTTGGTATGGCGGTCTGCATCACAAACCCCGTCACACTCCCTTGGCTTGTCATCACTGTCTGCCTTCCCTCCCGCATATTTTCCCAACTCTATGCTAATGTTAATGCTAGTATGGGGTTTCCGGTAATGACGTTTGCGACTGTAGCTCCAAAACTAACCTAGGATTTTCTCAAAAGTACCATTCATTGTGATTCCCCCACACACTGTATCCCTTACTTACCGATCCGATGTTTTGGAGAAGTGCCAGGTTTCCTCCTTCTGACCTCATGCTCCCGCTAATAACAGGCTCCAGGTTCGTCACCCTCGTACTCTGGCTCAAACATATAGGGTTTTGGGCCTCCCATCAACAATCTGAGCTTCGGGTTTTCCTCATATACGCGACCCCGTCATTTCTTTCGGTCTCAGATTGAGCACCGTAACTCTATATCTGTCACAGCGACAGATCACTGTCTGACACCGAAGTACAAATCGCTCATCATAACATTTGCCGACAGGTGTCAGTACGATGTTCACATTGAGCGCTACATCTTTGGCGTCATCAATAATATTGGAAGACATTTTTTTTCGCGCGCTTTTTTACACAAGTCGTAATTTTTTATACGGAAATAAGGCCTGGAATCAATTATTTTTGGTGAATTAGGTGTTTTGAATGATGTATTCACATTTTTAATGAAAAAAAAAGGGTCTGAAATAATTACTTTCAGATCTGAGGCTACGCGTATCACATACATTTCCCTGTTTCTAACGAGTGGTTAAAGCACAGGCCTTGTCCTGTTCTTTTTAGTTGCTGCGACCCATTCTGTGCAGTCGGTGTGGGTTTTATAAGTTCTCAAAGTGTACAGTATAAATTGCTGGTTAGCGGAGAAACTAATTTACCTTATATCTGTTTGAAAGCACGAGGCTTACTGGGGGGGGGGGGGGGGGTCGGCAGCTTAGTCGGATTGCTGGAAAGTAGATGCTCGAAGGAGTTTACGATACGTTAAGTAGTACCTAATGGCTTTCTACCTTCGTAGCACCTCTACGAGTGATGCTCCAAACCATTTTGTCCACCGGTTTCGAGACCGGCGAGCAACCGGGTGGCTTGGCACCACTCTTAACTCCCTACGAGAGTGGATTTAACACGACCAAACTTCAACAAACACCAAAACACAGTTTATCACCATATTTCTTTGATTGTGTATCACAGAGGCATTTCATGCCTGCTGTTTGAAATATGATTGGTACTATATTGCTCATTGACCCTATATATCATATATGACATACAAAAGTTATACTTGCAATATTTTCATATTATGGCAAACCTATATATACAAATTAATACACATATATCTATATATATATATATAATGTATCGATATATATTATAATATATATATATATAATATATATATAAGATATATATATATTATAATATATATATATATATATATATATATATATATATATATATATATATATATATATATATTATATATATATATATTATATTAATATATTTATATTGGGTTTTTGAGGCAATTGAACAAAACAAGTTTACTTTGCCTCATCATAAATTATAGAAATATCATATATCTATATTATCTATAATATATATATATAGTATGATATGATCTTTCTATAATTTTGATTGAGGCAAGTAACCTTGTTTTGTTCAATGCTCAAAAAACCAATTTCTCTTCACCTATCTACTCGACAAAACCATTCAGATAACTATCCCCTCTTCTCAATGACACTCAATCTACCTCCTTTTACAATTAAACATTCTTGACTATCCTTTACTACAAACTCTGAACGAAAAATCTCCCATTTCATCTCGTGCTAAAACGCTTCAAGAAGTTAGGTGGTCCTGTGACGGTCTGCGTCCTTTTTTTCCTCACCTCCAAGTTGCTTCTCTCTCAGGGCCTTTTATCCGCCCATGTAATGGAGTATGTCTCACGATGTTTGGGGAGGATTCACTCATCCAGCTCTTCTAAACAATTGGTTAAAACGCTTTAACGTTCCTCACTCTCCTCTCTTACTGAATGTCTCATCTTTAAACACGCGCCGCAATGTTGCTTATCTTGCTATATTCTACCGTTATTTTCATGCTCAGTGCTTTTCTGACTTACTAACTGCATGCATCTCCCCTCCCGCCGGCCTCAACTGCAAATGACTTTCTACTCATTCTCATCCCTATTATGTACATCTTCCTATGCAAGGGTTAATTCAGACATCTTTACTCTTTCGCCTTTCACTGGTAAACTCGGGAAAATCCTGTTTCTATTGTTACGACTTTCCTACGACTTAAATCTTTTCAAAGAGATAGTAACAAGCCATCACCGAGCTAAATTGGCCCACCTCTCTTTTTTTATTCTGTTACTGTCTTTCTTATAGGGACTGAAACTAAAGTCGACTTTGTGTTGCCTCTTTGTGTTGTGGTCCTGACCAGTCCTTTGTGATATAATATATATAATATATATATAGAATATATATATATATCTATATAATTATATATATTATATATTATATTAATTATATATATTATATATTATATTGGTCGACATCTTGAATTCAGAACGTTGCATCATACAAGATTCAATCATCTTTCAATCATTGGGGGCATACGCCGGGGGCGCGTCGCCTCGCTCCATCCTACGACGCCCTCCCGGTGGTCGCACCACGACCGCGCGAGTTCCCATGCAGGCTTCCTTCCCATACCAAGCAGCTCTCGACAAGAAACTCAACTTGCCCCAAGCCCACGACCTTGTGGGCGCCCCCTTGACTCCTCCCCAACGCGGATTGTCTCTTACAGATACAACCCGATGGTAAGGATCGGTTTTCAGGGTAAGCGTGCCACATTCCCATATAGCCAAGTTGGCGCTGAACGGACTATGCAGGTAATATGCCTCGATCCATCTCCAGGTGCAATCGCTGATGATTTGACACGTAACCATCCCCGCCGATAACCCCATGATTTGCGAAGCACACTTATTACCAGAGGCATTGATTCGTCTCTTCAAGTCACTATTTAGTGTCCATGTCCTCACAACCAGAGAGTAAGACAGGATCACAAGGACTGAGATCGGATTCTTTGCCTCCCTGAACAGGTACCGCAACGCCAAAGACTCTGTTAAGCGATCCATAAACACCGTGGGGCTAATGCATCCCCGTAGGCTTCATGACGTGACCCGCCGCATTAGGACTGCGCTACCACGGTATGTAAAACTTTCCAAAATCTCAATTGTCCCCTCGCCACACGCTATGAACAGACTGCACTGCTTCATCTAGTACGTCCCAACACCATGACCTTTGGTCTTGAGCCAGGAACCTCAAGTCCCAAAGGCTTTGCTCCTCGTGCAGCGCCTCGAGAGCCATCACCAGTACTCCCAGTCGACTCAGCAAAGATTACTGCATCATCGGCAAAACAAGATCAGTGACTTGTGTTTGCGGGCGACGGATGCTCACAATCCCTTTGATCTACACCCTTGTCATACCCAGTCCATACAAACAAGCTTTGAAAAGTGGATGGGGCAAGACGCACCCTTGCTGCACTCCTGTCAATTCACAGGAAAGAACTGGATACACCTGCCCACATTCACAGCACTCTCATCCCAAATACAGACCAGTATCAAACCAATGTCTCTTGCAGAATCCCTCGGAGTCGCGATCACAGAGTGACTCACGATGCACGGAGTCAAGCGCCTTCTGAGAATCAACATAGGCCTGTAAGCATATCCCCGTCGAAACTCACGTCGGCGTTCCACCAGGACAACGAAGCGCTAGGATACGTCCGTTGTTGCCATTACAGGCGTGAACCCAACTGCTGAATTCTCGGATGCTTCACCAATGACTGCGAATTCTGTCAGCAATTAGATGGACAACACCTTCCTGGTACGCTGAGCAGGTGTATACCGCGGTAATTGTTGCAGTCCTGACGGTCCCTTTCCTTCCAGATAGGACCGACCAGCCCCTTTTCCAGTCAGAGGAATGGTACCTGATTGCCACACGCAGTCAGAACCGCATGCAACCCGCGGAATCATGGCCTCACGCACCCCCAGCTTTGATGAGCTCCGCACTGATTTACAAACACCAGCTGCCTTTTCCACCCTTCAACTTTGCTACGGCCTCTGTGACTTTCATCACGAAGGGTGCGGTTTCGTCAATGGAGGATCGGCATCCACTGCCTGTAACCCAGTGGTGTAAGCTGCCTCAATTTGGAGGGTCCCACCGTGAACAACTGCCCAAAGTACTCAGCCCAACTGCCATCTGCGCCATCCAATGCCCTACACTAGGCACCCATCTGCTGTTTCGAATAGCACTCGCCCGAGGAAGGAACTTGGAACGACGAGCTTCTTCAGGGCTCGGTGAGGCGGGTCCGAAGGTCATTCGCGTTCAATGACCCTCGACATCCATCAGCGAGCTCCTGACATCCTCTCCTTGTCTCTCCTCGGAGGGTTCTAGTCCGGCGTGACAGGCCCTGTGCTGGTCCCGGTTCCCAGCCCATCCTGGCATGCGCGACTCTCCTCGATTTTCTCCAGCGTCTTCCGTCGAGACAAAACACGCCTTGACCGCGGCGCTCCCCAATACACTCCTTGGCAGCCTGTAGAGTTTCACGTTTGAAGGTCTCCACAGTTCTACGGATCCCGATAGCACCGAGTCCCATCAACCGTTTGAGACTGCCACCGCATACTCTGAGCACAATGTCAAGTCCTTCAGTTTCTCAAGATGAAACACAGTATGGTTACCTCTGAGATTCTTCTGGACTTGATATGAACCTTAATCGTAGCAACAACAAGTCTGTGATCTGTTCAAAGACCTCAGCACTCCGGTAAACCCTGCAGTTTCTGGACAAGATACATAACACATACATACCATACATACATACATACATACATACAAGATTGACCGCCATATTTTTTCGGTGTGATGTTGTCATTGTTCTTGTACACACTGCTATAAGCATTCTCACTGCTTTGAAATAGTCTCTTAAATGTCTTCTCGGGCGCCTGAACAGCTGAGAGCTACGTTATTGGGCCGATCTGCTAGGCGCTCTCTGTGATTGGTCAGCAGAATCCTCCCCGCACATCCCTAAAATATCCTTAATTATACCCCAACCAGAGGCCCAGCGATACCAACGGGAGTGACGCCTCTGTCTGACAAGAACCTCAAGCTCCCTCGTATGTTTTATCGGAGCCATACACTCATAAGTTTGTCGTTACGAGGGATTTTCGAGCATCCCTGCCCTGGCTGGCAGTGCGGGACACGTACATATTGATTACACGTGAGCATAGACTCCTCCCATTTGATGTTTCGACACCACGATAGGAACGACTAGTGAAACAACAAGTAAGAACAATTACACATAACGTAATGTATTTTTTTTGTTTTTTTAAAGACAGCTATAATAATATAAGCGAAAGTGTATTTGTCTGTCCCCTGTTCTGTCTGTCTGTCTGTCTGGGGTCCGCGATAGGTGCCGCCCCCCGTGCGAATCCCATCATATGTCACATTTTTGGAACCAGCTCGACCATGGAAGGTGGTTTTAAGCCACTTATGAGATGAATCCGATCACTTTTTTTTTCTTTTTTTTTTCAGCAGCCTATTAGGCGAGAATTTAAAAAAATGTGGGTTGCGAGAGATTGAGGTGAAACCTTGATGTAGGGTGATGGTAATGGGTGAGTGAATGGGTGGGGTGTGGGTAATGGGTGGTGGGGTGTGTTGAGTGAAATGGGTGGTTGGTATGGGTTGGTGGTGTTTGTGATGAGTGAGGGAATAGGTGGGGGGTGATGGGTAAGGGTGAGTGAATGGGTGGTGTGGTGTAGTAATGGGTGAGTGAATGGGTGGGGGTGATGGGTAATGGGTGAGTGAATGGGTGGGGGAATACATACATTTCTACATCCATGATTTCGGAAATTTAGAAGGGGCTATCTGTAGGTCCTGTGTTTGGTGGGGGGGCCGAGAAGGCCCACTAATAGCCCTAATGGGTGAGTGAATGGGTGGGGGGTGATGGTAATGGGTGAGTGAATGTTGGGGGTGATGTGAATGGGTTGGCGTTAATACATCATTTCTACATCCAGGATTTTCAGGAAGCCTAGAAGGGGCTATCTGTAGAGTCTGTGTTTTGGTGGGCCGAAGGCCCACCAAGAGCCTCCCGCAGGAGCTAGCGAAAAAGGCCGCCCGAGGCGGGCTTTGGCTAGTAATCACATAAAGAAGCCACAAAAGACCGTGATACCTACATGCCGTTAGTTCTTATTACTTAACACTACCTACATCCACCTTTCATCCCCATACATGAATGGTCTAGCCTCCTTTTTAAAACTCCCTATTGACTCTGCACTACCTGACGACTTGAGTCATCCAATCATTTACCACCCTATTTGTAAACCAGTTTTTCTCCCTTTTTTTGTAATTGATATAACGTTTTTTTTCCAGTTTGAATATGTTACTTCCTTGTCTACCCTGATTAAAAGCCCGCAAGAACTTTTTCCTTACATCTAATTTATTGTATCCCTTTAACCATTTAAAAAATTATATCAAATCACCCCTTACTCCAAGCCTCTAGAGTGAGTGTCACATTTAATAGTTTCCAATCTCCTCTCATAACTAAACTTACCATCCCCTGACTTTTTAGTCATCCTTCTCTGCACTGATTCTAACAAGCTATATCCTCCTATAATATGGGTAACCACAACTGTACCGCATAGTCCTAACCGTATATAACAGTAAAGTACCCCGCCACATGCAATCAATGTCCGCCAGGCGCCATATATTACTAATTATAGCTTTATACTGATTTTTATGTGTCACTGAAGATGATACACAGTAAGTTTATATTTCCCCCCCCCATGATTGTATAATCTACTCTATTTCAGCGTTGTTTTATGCTTTGTATCTGCGAGTATATACTGTTTCAATTTCACTACGCTTTTGTTTCGGGCGACGACAGCTGCGGAGTACACTCGTAAATAAACACTAGATGGGACTTTGGGAGGGGGGAGGGGGGGTTAGCCATTTTTGTAGATATTTTTGTCATTTGTTCATTTATAGCATACTATGACACATATTAAGAAACAAAATGACACCGAGTCTCCAGATAGCCCCTTCTAACTTTCCTGAATCTGGATGTAAAATGTAAGTATTAACGCCCCCACACGTCCTGTAAAACAGAAAAAAAAGCTGTCCTGGCGACTTTACTGTTATCTACGGTAGGTTAAGTCTGACTAGAACCAAATAAACTTAGAATAAACTCATACACTGTAAATAACTTTTTAACACTCCGTGGTATTGCATTCTACCTATCTTATTAGCTCGGTTTTCTAGCCGCAAGTTGTTTCCCCTAGAACGTAGGTCTGAGCGTACCCCGCACACCCCACTCTTTTCTCACATTTTGAGATTTTCACGATACATTGCGTTTGTGTATCTATTACCGAGATTTTCTCTACAACATTATGCACGCTAAACACTTCTCAATATTAAATTCCCATCTGCCACCTGACTACTTTAACTTTACTTACTTACTTGTACTGACTTTATATAAACTACTTTACTTATCTATGTCTCCCTGCAAACCTTTTACATCAGACTGTGATCTAATATCCTACTATCTTAGTATCATCAGCAACTTCCTTATATCACTACTAATCCTACTATCTAAGTCGTTTTATTAATCATAAATAGTAATGGTCCCCAAAACAGATTCTTTTGGAACACCACTTGGTGTCTGTTTTGGACCATTACATTTTTTTTTTTCTCACACGTACCAAAAATGGTAAACATATTCTTGCGCCAGAGAAGACCAACCATTGACTTGGATACCTATAAACTAAGTATAATCCCTTTATTTATTTGCTGCCTCCAACGTAGGTTGTGCCCATTGAGCTGTTATGACCATGTCCCTGTGCCAACGGCCGGAATAAACTGTACTAGAGGTTGCATCTATCGCCACCTCCGATCATACAGCTCCAGAGGCAGCTCATTTCCATCCAGCAGTAATGGTGCCCGTCCAGTTGTAATAAAAAATTGAAATACATTACAGAACGTAAACATTTCCAAGGTTCCTGGCAAAAGACGATAATGACACTAATGAACCAGAGTACATATGCGATTCCACTGTAAAATCCACTGCAGGAGCCTTGCCGAAGAGTTCGATCCAAGAAGAAAAAATGGTTATTTTATCATGGTGGTCCAACTCGACCGACTCTTAGCAAGCTACGATGAGGCAACGAACTAGCATACTGAAAAACTTTTTCTCTGTCATACACGCTGGTACAATGGACGCCGTGAACGCCAGGTCAAGAATTCTGTGGACAATACAGGCGGATGATCCAGCAGTACAAAAGTAAATCCCGTATATTTATCGTTTCGCATCCTTCTTTCCTTCTAGACTTTTTTTCCATAACAACGCTTCAGCAAAAATAGCTGTCGTCTAAATCCCTATTTTCGAAGGTGTTGACTTGGTTAACCCTCAAATATGTTTCGTTGTATCCGACAAACCACTGCTCTTTAATTAAGGAAGATCAAGTGAAGATGTGGGCATTATGGAAAGATGCGCGTGGCCTCGGTATTCCACTCCGTCGTATACCTTTAAGCATTGTGGGGTTAGAACCGTTTACACCGAGACACAGAAGCGAGTGTGACATCTGAGTTACCACCTTACCTACCCAATGTTTTCCCTTGGTACTCATTATCAACCCCAAAAGGAAAGCTACCCCATGACATCACTGTGTTTAGTGTAGTGTTTCTCACATCATCATCATCATCATCAGCCCTCTATGCGTCCCTGCAGGACAAAGGCCTCCCTCAACCTTCCTCCACTCATCTCTATCAGCTGCCGTCTATTTCCAGGTTAACTCCAGCAACTCTATTTCCTATTCATCTCTCCCAGCTAGTTCTCTGTCTGCCCTGCACCTTCTTTTTATCCATCCCTGGTTGCCATTCTGTTACTGGGTAGTCTACCAAGTTTCCATCTATATTCTTCGCGCATGACGTGTTCGTCGCATGACGTGTTTTCATCACATGGTTTGTGCTTAATTTTTTGCTGTGAAAGGACGAATATAACAGGTGGATAAAAATTTAATATTACTAATCGTAAAGGCCAGTTGTTCTCTGACAGGATATATATTTGATAATTGATCATTTGGATTTTTTTTTCAGCTAAAGATCTGTTCCAAAAATATTTTAATCGGACTCATTCATAGATTCATCCTATTCACAATATTAAATTCTGATTAACCAACTATAGGCGACAGATATTTGAAATGGCTCATGTTGTTCGACTACGTCATCTTTGGTGATTTCAACCTAGTCCTACTTCCTTGGGGGAATCCGCTAAACACTCGTTCGGTTCACGACTTCTACATCAATTAATTTGAATACTTCTTAGCTCAGCATTTTTACAAATCCACACGATTTGAAAACATAATTATAAAATCTTGTATTTCCGTCAAATGCCAATTTGGTAAAATATGTCAACATTGGCCCTGAATTTATTTCTAGTGATCATATAATTGTGTCTTTTGATATGAATTTCGAAGTGTACAGGGAAAGCGAACAATTGAACTAATTAACATATTTTATGAACAAATGTTCCCACATAGACAAGATAACTTTGAAAGACTATCAATTCGACCTCAATCAGCTCGATTTTATCATAACAAAAATGGAGCGCATTATCAAATGAAGTAGATATAGACGAATCATTGGGTGATATTCAACAATATCTTAAATTATTATGTAAATTAGTGTGTTCCACTTGGTAAAAGACGTTCACGTAATATATAAAAAGTAAACCCAAGTGGTGGAACAATCAAATTTGATTTGGGCTTTTACATGAAAAACGGGCCTACAGCAAATACTTGTCATTTCTAAATCGAAATGATGTAATATATGTCTAAAGACTACGGCGCAATACGAAATTTTTTTTAAAGGAAAGTAAGAAAGATCTTCAATTATATATTGAAAGTATCAGTAAATCGAACCCCAAAGAATTGTTTGGTTATGTGCGTAGGATGGAAAGATATCACAACAAATATGGGATCTCTTTGCCTTGAAAACGGTAAACATTTAATTATGAAATTGATATGGCTGAAGTATTAAAAAATTACTTTGCTCATGTTTTTACAGTTGAATATTAAAATGGACTATAAGAAGTGGGCTGCGATCAAAGTAACGTAATACCACTGAACAATTGTGAATTTCTTGAAGGCAAAATAATTAAACCAACTAAAAATCAACCCAACTTTCCCGTGCCAGACCGTATTGCATCGTGAGATTTAACAGAAGTGAAGTACAAAATTTGTGCATCTCTTACAATATTTTTTAACAAATCCTAATTTCCAGGAAAGCTCCTTTTGGTTGAAAACATGCAAAAACTTGCAAATGTAACTCATATACACAAAAAAAGTGATTTGACACAGTAGAGCAGCTACATATCGATCAACCTCAATCCGTAGTCTATACATTATTGGAAACTCTAAAAAGAGACAAAGTGGTATATTCCTTTGAAGAAAACTTTCTGATCAAAACTCCCAGCGCGACTTTCATAATTCATGCTGCACTATTTTTCATAGACTTTTTTAAAAGACGTATGCAGCACGTTCGGCGAGAAGAAAGCAGCAGATGTAGATTTTTCTTGACTTTCAAAAGAGTTTGACAAAGTTCTTATAGGCCTGTACTTAGATAACAAGTGGCAGACTAAACTAATATCATTACGTGTAATTTTCTGCATATAGGAAGTAATAAAAATCAAATCAAGTACTCAATTGACGGACATGAAGTTTCCAATGTTACCGAAGAAAAAGTCTTGGGGATAATTGTAAACAACGACCTCAAGACCAGTAAACATTGTTGAAAGTTTTCAGAGATCTAATTAATACCTTAACCGCTGTCATAGAGAAGACCGAATAAGTCTGAAAAAGTCTTTCATTCACTTTTTAATGCGATTGCGCATCCATATTTTGAATTTTGCGTTCAGTACTGGTCGCCCTAATATATAAAATATATAGGTAAGCCGTAGAGAGTACAGATAAAAGTTACTAAAATTTTGGATGCGCTTGCGAAAAAGCCATACGAAGAGCGATTGAAGAACTTAACCGTCAGTTTTCCAAAACGTATGTTCGAGGAGACATCATAGAGCTATATTAAAATGTTTCCTAGCTTAGATATGTTAACATAGACGATTATCGAGATATTGATCGCACAGCATGACTCGTAATAATGTATACAAAATTTTATTGGAAATAAAAAAAAATTTCGGTCGACGTGAAGCGAAGCCTTTCTTTTATTAGAGTTGTTAATATTTATACTTCTTCCAGAGACGAGTAGTTTAATATTACTATGGTTGAAGCGTTTTAGGAAAAGCTAGATAATTATTAGCATCAACTGTCCAACTCGATTATTCAGTCCGATGTGTTTTTTGTAGCTTTATCTTTTATCTTTAATAGTAGGTCTCGCTTTCGGCCTTTCTTATCAAATCCTGGCAGTTTGTTCAATTCAACTGGTGTTTTATCTTACCTTTTTCCTGCCGTCTTCGGCTGCATGGAGGGGTAGGTGGGGAGTTGCCTTCAATTTTGGGCAAATATTTTTACCTCTAAAACGTGAAACTATAGTGGTAGAAAGT
Organism: Chionoecetes opilio; assembly: GCA_016584305.1. Lineage (NCBI taxonomy): Eukaryota > Metazoa > Arthropoda > Malacostraca > Decapoda > Majidae > Chionoecetes > Chionoecetes opilio. The sequence goes on from JACEEZ010017202.1 coordinate 32,876, forward strand.
AGTTGCACAAACAGCCTCGTTGGCCCAGTGAGTAGGGTAGCCGTAGGTCCAATGAAAAGTGAAATATAGATTTATTTCGAATTTTGGCAGGCGTGTTTTTCTTATGTATTGAATTTTAAGGGTGGTTTTCTTCCAAGCTTTTTGGTTTGAGCACTTCTGCTATGCAAAAATGGACCTTATATATTTATTTCGCAAAACATAGCTTATAGTGCGATTTTGCATAGTAGATTGCTCAATGCAAAAAATGGAATTAGATAAAATTCGTCTTGGAATTCCATTTTACCTAGAAATTGGCATGGCAAAGTTGAGAAAAGATTTTTGTTACGCGGTACCCTAACCAGGTACCAAAATAGTTGGATTGGGTTACGATGGGAGAAGGCAAGACCAGGGGCATGGTGTCCGACAGCTATGGGAAACTGCACCAAGGTTGATCAGGGAGGAGCATGTGTCAGTGACAGAGGAGCCATCTGGAAGGTACCTTTGGCACTTTGTACCAGAGGACCCGGTGCCACCTGAGAAGCCTGCGTTCAAGGTGGCTCAGGCTCTCTATGATCTGCTGGTGACATACGACTCCACCGACTCACTGATCGTACTGCAAGGTGACTCAACTAGGGCCAACACGGGGTGGAAGGGTGGTACTCACGCCCATTTGGAGAAGATGCTGGGACGCAAACTCTTCTGGAGTATATGCGTGTTGCACACAAACGAGTTGCCCCTGCGCCACCTTATCACCAGCATCGACGGGCCTACCTCATCTGACACTGGCTTCACGGGTCCAGTGTGCAGTCTGCTGTCCAGCGTGAATGAGATGCAGTACAACGCAGAGTTCAGAGGAGTGCCAGGCGGTGAAGATCTCACGGAGATACCGGAGTATATCCTGGTCAACATGTCCACTGACCAGCAGGTCTCCTACCAGCTGGTCCAGGCTGTGAAGCGGGGCTTCTCCCGTCCGAGCTGCAGGAGATCAAGTGTGGCAAGGGGTCCCACTCCAGATGGCTCACCAAAGCCCAGTCGCTCGTGTACATGTGGACCGAAAGCATGGGACTGACTGGCAAAGAACTGAACACACTGGAAATCTAGTCAAGTACTGCCTGCAGGTGACTTCAAACTCTTTACGACATCAAGGTTCACCACAGACTAGAAGGACGGCCCCAAGCAAAGCCTCACGCAGCTCAGAGTGATGAGGGTCGCGCCCAAGAATGTCCAAACCGCTGGACCTTCTACATGAGGACGGAGCATTGGTTCGCACACTCAGAATGTGTCTCCTCTCTGATGGCGCGTCAGAGTGAGGCCGACCGCATGTTCGCCGTGACCCAGATTTTGAAGCGACGGGCTGGCGAGGAGTATGGGGACACCCAGTGTAAGACCTAGCCTCCCCCCAACCCAAGCTGAAACTTTCAGCCACAGCTTGCAGACCACGGATCAGCTGGCAGCTGGCAGGTGCACTGAGCCGGCATTCCACCTGTTCACGTCCGGGGATCAGATCCAGGAGATCCTGGTCAAACCTGTCGAGTTTCGAGTCTCTATCCACACTCAGAGCACCATAAGAGTCGTGGAAGCAGGTGACAGAGGGGGGGGGGGGGGGGGGGGGACTGCGGCAGCAGTGGTGGGGGCAGCAGGCCAGAGACGGGTTCATCGGGTCCGGGCCCACCACCGGGAGACCATGCCCTGCTCAGGTTCTAAGAAGGGACATGATGGACACGTCTAGGCCAAACGTAGAGCTGTGTGACACTGTGTGTAGTGCCTGATGAACAATGATCATAAAGAGCTTACCACGCTAGTCATTGGAACTCATATTGATGCATGATGCATACACAGTGCACCAAACGGACACTGCGACTCATTTAAGCATATCGATAAGGGTGCAATATAAAAGTGCGATTTTGCATAGTTAAGAATTGCTCAAATGCAAAATGGAATAGATAAAATTCGTCTTAGAATCCATTTACATAGGAAATTGGCATGCCAAAGTTGAGAAAAAAGATTTTTTGTATACGGCGTACCCTAATGTCAATGTCTTCTTTCCCTTATGTATAAACTGTGGAGTACCACAAGGGTCTATTTGGGGTCCTATTCTATTTTATTCGGACATTAACTCACATGGTACGAACAAACTTAAAATCCTTCTTTTTGCTGATGACACAACAAATTTCATCAGGGAAAGACCTAAACATACTTAACTAATACTTTAAATTCAGAACTAGTTAGGGTTCTAAATTGGATCACAAGTGCAACAAATTGACTTGACACATTTATAAAACTATGTATGTTATCATCCACCTTTATGTTTCAACCTGAGGCATATTGACGTGTATTTGACAATATTTTATAGAACAATTAGAAGAATGTAAATTTTTAGGAGTATCAGTGATAGTAAATTAACTGGAAATCTCAAACTGATGTAACAACTAGAATTAGTAAATTTAATGGTGTTCCTGCATAAAACTACGAACTACCCATCACAACTGACTGTTAGGACAAATATATTTATCATTTAGCCTATCCGCAATATCTTGTATGCGCCTCAAACCCAATATGGCGGGTGAACGTTTCATACTTTTCGATAAAACTTTCTCGCCCAGAAAAAACTCATACGCCAACAATGTCCAACACCCAACGATATGCTCACACAGAGCCTCTATTTAAGCGACCCCTAAAATTACTCCCAAATTGCGTGCTGTTATATCCTTACAAACATATCTCTTTCTACATAAAGCATTACATTCAAAACAAGGTGCATGACTTTCAATACATATCAAAGAATCCAGATACCGTAGAACCAATGATTTCAAACTCCCATTATGATAGGACCTCTCATGCACAAAGCTACATAAACAGCTAGGCGGATCACAGTCAGTGGAATCAACTCCAAGGAAGATATGAAAACATTTCAATCGTTCAACATTTTCAATGGAAAAAATCAAGCCGAGGTTGTTCAGTGATTACTAGTTTGTATTTGCAGAGTGTTTCGAAGTGTATGTATTTGAGTGTAGTAGTGCTGTCTTGGGTGTTTACATATATAATATATATATTAAATTAATATATTATATATATTATATATGTATATATATATATATATATGTGTTGTATGGAAATGTGTATATATATGCAGCTTGTATATAATATAGTTTATACGTAATAGATCGTATGTGCAATATTATAATTTTCGTTGTATTGTCATTCATATAGTGTATAACGTAGTTAGTATATAATGTTTCTTAGTATATACAGTATATAGTCATTGTGGTGAATTTACGGTTGGATAGATTAGCCTTACAATAATTAGGCTAATAAATGACGTCTGCACTAATGAAGGGAAAAAATTACAGCGTCTGTCTAACAGAGCTTCGGCTCAACAGACCGAGCCTTTAAAAAAATATTATATGTACTTCATAAGTATTACCAATGTATGAATGGGCAATAAAATGTATCAGTATCAGTATCATTCAGTAACCTAGACTATGCGGTACAGTTTTGACTCCCCGATTACAGGATGAATCTAGCCTGTTAGAATCAGAGACTAGAGGGTGACTAAAATAATACGTGGATGGCGTAACTTTCGATAGAGAGGAGATGAAGCTATTAAAGTTTAACTCCACCCTCAAGAGGCAATTAAATATGGGGCGACCTGATCATAAATGTTTAAGTGGTTAAGGACTACAAGAAAGGAGAGTAGGAAAAGTTCTTACGAGATAGTAACAGGGTTGAAACAAGAAGTCACGAGTTGAACTGGAAAAAGCGTAGGTTTAGGTTTTTAAAAGAAATAGGAAGAACCTGTTAAAGAGGGTGGTAAATAATTGAAATGGACTCAGTCATCAGTTAGTTCGTGCAGTTCACTAGGAGTTTTCAAAAGGATCGGACAATTTCAGGGATGGGGATTGAAAGGTGGATATAGGGGGTGTTAAGTAACAGGGAACTACCTCGTGTAAGTCCCCAGCCTCTTGTTTATATCTTCCTGATTTCCTAGTTCTTATGCGCCGTAGATACTCTCGGTCGATTTAATTTTCAGAGTCATATTGTTACATTTTTTTCTCACCTTCACTGTTTTTATTAAGTATACATTCTGCGTCGTATTACATAATAATGGAATATAAGCTCACCACAGATGTTATATATCTAGAGAGCGGAGTCCGCATCCCGCTGATTGGATTGAGTGAGCCGCAAGCTAGCGCGGCGACCATCTGGATTATAAACTATTCCAACTAGTTTCCGACACCCAAATGTGATATTGAAAAAAAAACTAGGGAAGGAAACCATCTCCTCCTGAGGAAAATACTCCCTCATATTAGAAATAAAATCTGCAAACAATAATATCAATATACGAAAATGACGGCTCAATAAAGTAGCGCATAAAATTTGTTCTTTCAACTCCTTAGTGGTCAGCTATTTATCCTTGTACTATTATATTAAACACGGTTCCTGAATCTACCACTTGCCTGATTATGGTGGTCTAGGATACTTGCGAGAGACACTATTCTAGAGCAGTGGTTCTAACCTGGGGTACCTGTACCACCAGGGGTACGAAACTTACACTGGGGGTCGAGACATGCTGACCCAATAATGCAATGTCATATTTATAAGGAGCTGGAATTTATATTATAATATTTGTCGTCAACAATAAGTGTCTTAACACTGGAGTCCACCGGTTTCATCATTAAGATACTACAATAACTCTGTAATCTATATTAGTTAGGTTTTTGTTATTAGTGTTGGCTCAGCCTGGCCACGCCCCGTCTGCCAGTGTTGCCAACCGTAGGCGATCGCCCTACGCGTAGCCCTTTCAGCATCATATCATGGCTTGTAGGCCGTAAGGCGTATTTACAGAAACTTGGCTAAACGTTAGGGCGATTTTTGAATTTTTGTTGAGTATAGTTACTTGCAGCAAAAGGATATATCATAATAAAGCGGAAAGGAAATATGTAAAAAAATAAAAATATTAGATTTTAAATAATCAACATTCTATATTACCCCTGGAAAATCGGGTAAAAATGATATCCAATGAGTGACTCTGGCAGCTGATATATTGCAAATGCTGCTGGGCCGCTAGTGTGGCTGTAAGCAGAACAGGGATAGGACAGATATAGCTAGAGGACGTGAAGTGTGCTAGCCGCCTATGTGGACGGGAAGCTGGAATCACTTGTTGCATCCGTATCATAATCATCGTTGCGTCTCATGAGTGGTACGGTACGCTGCTATAAGTAGTTTTAACGGTTTCATTACAAAAATATCCGTTATAAGGAACAGCATGCGTTTCAGTTGTATGCATTATAAAATTGTAATGATACAAATTTATGGCGAACCGGTTATAGACAAATGCGGTTTTATCTTGAGCCGTAGGGCGATGAAGCGGAAATGTAGGGAGTTTCACGTTGTGTAGGGCGAAGGTACATTTTTGGTGGCATCACTGCCTCTGCCCCCAAAATAGCAGCAGCCGATCTCGGCCGGCAGCAGTCGTGTGAAAGGTTCTGCCGCTTTCGCTCTGACCACAAGCAAGTGTAACAGGTCGCCCCTCAGTGTCGCCTGAGGGTGCATCTACATGCTACCTTGGTTTCGTCACTTTCCCTGTCAACGTTTCTCTTGAACTGACAGTCAACAGTAAGCGGGATTTAGTTCCCTAGTGCTCCGCTGTTAAGGCTATTTAGTAATGAGTTAGCTGAACTGTTAACACTGTGTCCGTGATTCCTGTGAACCGATGCGTCCCCAAGGGCTGTAGTGGCGGTCCCAGGAGCGGTCCTTGTTGTTTACCGCGTGCTAAACGTTGTTGGCAGATTCCATTATGTCGCTCTTAGCGCCTGGTGTGAGACGAGGCCGAACCATGCTGGTCACGCGTAGTCCAGTGACACAAAAGGGGCCCCAGAGGCTAGTAAAAAGCTATCCAAGGGGGGAAACCTACTGTTAGGGACAGGCGCTACCATCACGTGGGCAGTTCTACTTGTGTCCTGCGACGTGCGCGTCAGAGTGGGCGGGGACCGCTGGTGTAGGGTAGATTCAGGAAGAGTTTTGTTTGTTGCAGTTTGGATAGTGGTCTTGGTTTTATTTTTACAAACTATTACCGATCATGTATTAATTGTGAGGACAACGTAATTATTGTTCCTAGCTATTTCTTTGTGGCAATGGATTTATTTTTTCATTCACATTGATATTTTTGATGCCATGATAGCTCGTGTCAAAATGAAATGCCGTAACTGACGACAGAGATAAAACAGGATAGACAGCTCTTGGAACTCTTATGCTCCAAGCAGATCCAGCCAACAAGGGGATCCCAGTTTACGAGGATTCCTTGCAATCATGCTGGACGATGAAATGCTGGAAAAACAATTTATGTCTGACATTACGATACTATGGAAACAAAATGGATTTGATCCACTTATGCAACGAACTGAAGGTTCTAAAAAATATAACAATAGCCAGGGTTCGATGATGTCATTTACGGGGAGATGAAGATGATCACAAAATAAAAATTGACAAAAAACTCCTCTGGACAAGCGAAGATGAAATATTGAAAGTATTTTCAAATTCCTTAAGTTTCCATTATTAAAAATTGATTTCAAACACAAGTTATTGCAAAGAAATGCATTGATACTGGAAATGCGGACATTTAATCTGAGTATAGGTTCCTGGCACGTGACGTCCAAGCAATCGTTGTGCAAGGCGACAGACGCGGGAGATGGCGAGCGTGAAGGACCAATAAAACTCCACTTGTCACCTGTGTTGCCCGCTTAGGGTAATTTCCCCTACCACAATATATGTTAATCAGTATAAATATACATGTTATCTTGTTAAATGTTTTGTTCTATAATATGACATAAGAAACAAGAAATAAAGGACGCTACAAGAGCGTGAGGCCTACACGTGGTAGTTCCTGTTAACTAAACACTAACTACATCGCCCGCGGGTGTTCTTATCTTCACCCGCCCCATTGTTGGCCTCACCACAGGCAGACTGGCATGATCCCGCGCCCACCAGATCAGCCGCACTCATCAACGCACTTTATTCCCACTCGCGTCCCAGCACTGCACACCCCCAAAAACACACGGACACTGGGCACAAAACAACAGGGCCCACATACACACCACAGAGGAGGGATAACACACTGGACAAAAGAGAGATGGGAGAGAGATATCACTGGGGGGGGGGGGGGGGGGATACACAGGACGCGAGCGTGGGACACTCTCAGGAGCACTGAACGTCCGGATGAGCACTTGACAAACCTGGGGGGTAATGAAGTTTCTCGGTAATTCATCGGGCGGGGGACACTGGAAGGCAATAAGGTGTGGGGGCACTGTACGACGTAGGAGAGCACTAAATCCTGGGGTAAATCCTGATGGGACCTGGATTTACAATTATGAAACGTGTGCATGACAAGGTATGCATGTTACTCTCGGTGTTGTGTTTGAAAACTCACCGGTAATTGGTCTGGAAAGAAATAGCGGGGAAATAAGGCACAGCGGTGGGGGTGGATGTGCATGTTGTCGAATCAATCAATCAATCCAATCATGGGGCATTACGCGGGGGCGCGTCGCCTTCGCCACCCACGAAGCCAGTCCGAGGGTCACCGACGCGCGAGTTCCATGCAGCGTCTTTCCCATACCAAGCAGGATCTCTTCAAAGAAACATCAACTTGCCCCAGCCACCAGCCTTTGGGCGCCCCTTGGCCTCCTCCACGCCGGAGTCTCTTACAGCATACAAACCGATGGGATGGATCGGTTTCAGGGTAGCGGCCACATGCCCATCTAGGCGGAAGTTGGCCGCGGGACGGGACTATGCAGGTAATAGGCCTCGATTCAGTCTCACGGTGCAATCGCTGATTTGACACGTAATCATCCCAGCGATACCCCATGATTCTGCGAAGACACTTATTACCAAAGGCATTGATTCGTCTCTTCAAGTCACTATTTAGTGTCCATGTTTCACAACCATAGAGTAAGACAGGGATCACAAGCGACTTGAAGTTCCGGATCTTTGTCCTTCTGCACAGATACCGACAACGCCAAATACTCCCGCTGAGCGAGTCCATAACACCGTGGGCTATGCCAATCCGCCGTAAGACTTCTTGACGTGACCCGCCGTTATTATGGACTGCGCTACCAAGGTATGTAAAACTTTTCAAGATCTCAATGTCCTCGCCACACGTATGAACAGACTGTACTGCTTCATCTAGTAAGTCTCCAAACACCTGGACCTTGGTCTTGAGCCAGGAGACCTCAAGTCCAAAAGGCTTTGCCTCCTCGTGCAGCGCCTCGAGAGCCATCACTAGGACCTCCAGCGACTCAGCAAAGATTACTGCATCATCAGCAAAAACAAGATCAGTGATCTTGGTGTTGCCGACGGATGCTCCACAATCACTTTGATCTACAACCTTGTCCAATACCCAGTCCATACAAGAGTTGAAAAGTGATGGGGCAAGGACGCACCCTTGCCTCACTCCTGTATTCACAGGAAAGAAGCTGGATATACCTGCCCCACACTTCACAACACTCTCAGTCCCAGAATACAGACCAGTTATCAAACCAATAGTCCTTGCAGGAGTCCCTCGAAGTCGCAGAAGATCCCAAAGTGACTCACGATGCACTGAGTCAAACGCCTTCTTGAGATCAACATAGGCTGCAAGCATCCCCTGTCGAAACTCACGTCGGCGTTCCACCAGGACACGAAGCGCTAGGATACGGTCCGTTGTTGACTTACCAGGCGTGAACTCAGACTGCTGAGGTCTCTGATGCTTCACCAGATGACTGCGAATCCGTGTCAGCAATAGATGGGCAAGCACCTTGCCTGGTACGCTGAGCAGTGTAATACTGCGGTAATTGTTGCAGTCCTGATGGTCCCCTTTCCCTTTCCAGATAGGGACGACCAGCCCCCTTTTCCAGTCAGGAGGAATGGTACCTGATTGCCACACGGCAGTCAGGACAGCATGCAACCCGCGGATCATGGCCTCACCCCCAGCTTTGAGGAGCTCCGCACTGATATTACAAACACCAGCTGCCTTTCCACCCCTCAACTTTGCTACAGCCTCTCTGACTTCGTCATGAGAGGGCGCGGTTTCGTCAATGGGAGGATCGGCATCCACTGTCTGTAACCCAGTGGTGTGAAGCTGCTCAGTTGGAGGGTCCACCGTGAACAACTGCCCAAAGTACTCAGCCCAACGAGCCATCTGCCCATCCATGTCCGACACGAGGCGCCCATCTGCTGTTCGAATAGCACTCCCGAGAAGGAGACTTGGAACGGAGCTTCTTCAGGGCTCGATAGGCAGGTCGGAGGTCATTAGCGTTCAAATGACCCTCGACATCCTCAGCGAGACTCCTGACATACCTCTCCTTGTCTCTCCTCAGGAGGGTTCTAGTCCGGCGTGACAGAGCCCTGTGCTGGTCCCGGTTCCCAGCCAACCTGGCAGCGCGACTCCTCAATTTTTTCCAGCGTCTCCGTCGAGACAAAACCACGCCTTGACCTCGGGCGCTCCCCAATACACTCCTTGGCAGCCTGTAGAGTTTCACGTTTGAAGGTATCCCACAGTTCTACAGGGTCCCCGAGAGCACCGAGCACATCAAACCGATTTGAGACCTGCCACCGCATTTCATGAGCACATGTCAAGTCCTTCAGTTTCTCAAGATGAAACACAGTATGGTTACCTCCTGAGATTCTTCTGGACTTGACATGAAGCTTAAGTGTAGCAACAACAAGTCTGTGATCTGTTCCAAAGAACTCAGCACTCCGGTAAACCCTGCAGTTCTGGAGGATCCTCCAACGAGTACTAACGAGGATGTGGTCGATCTCCTTAGCTACCCCTCCGGCATTACTATACCATGTCCAGCGGTGCAGCTCTGGCCTCTGATACCAAGACCCTGCAATTCTCAACCTTCTGGATCTTGCAAAGTTCAGAAGCAGAGAACTGTTGGTGTTTCTGGCACCGGAGCCATGGGGACCAACACATAACTCGTAGCCATCTCTCACAGTGCCAGTAGTAGCATTGAAGTCGCCCAAGACAATGAGTGTGTCCTGAGGAGGACACTGGTCTAAAACAGAGTCTATATGATAGTCCATATACCACTATATCTCTTTGTCTGGCGGGCCGCAGTCCGCTATGCAGCCTGGCAACTTCAAAACATTGTCGCGTGAACAGGCCAGATATATAGTGGTCTATGGGCCAAGTTTAATATGAAGTGGTGGAAGATGTACTTTCTGAGGGTCAATAAGTGCTGGGTGTTTCACATTGTGTTTACCAACAATCTGTTCAGTTCTAGATGGCCAATCGTGGTTTTTAGTGGTTCTTGTCATCTCTGCTGTTCCATAGACACAAAAATCACATATGCTTTGTGTAGCCCAACTGTTACCCAGGAAGTAATGATACAACTTTAAGGTCACCACAAATATTCCATGTGTGGTCCTTATATTTGATGAGTCTTAGCAGCAGTTCCATTGATTCATAAGTCTCATTAAGGCCAGTGGCTTGTGCTACAGGTATTGAAGGTTTTGCATTGCCGTTGTGCAGTAATACAGCTTGAAGGCTAGCTTTACTAGAGCCAATGAACAGTTTCCATTGTTTTGGGTCATAGCGAGAGCCAATCCTTTCCATCAGGCCACGGATAACCTAACCTAGGATTCCTTAACTTCATGTGTGTGTAAGTTATTGAAAAAAATGGTATTTGTATTGGTTTTGGGAACGGGAAAAACTTTTTCTCACGTTCTCAGTGTGGATCCGTAAGCATCACTCTATACGGAAAGAGCTTATTTCCTTAGAGGGTTTTTCATCAATATGAAGGGGCATCGCCTCTCGGACAACACAATTTGTGACCATATTTTGACCTTGAAAAAGGCTTTACGAACGGCTTGGGAGACACGTTATTATGCAATCTCTGTATGAGTTCGGGCTAAAGAGGTCTCGTTTGCCTGTGTTCTCCAGAGTTTCCTAGCAACCGGGTCTTAGAGTTCGAGTTTGCAACATACTGTCTTCTGAACACCCGCTCCAAGGTGGCATCCCCCAAGGTTAGCGTCTTGAGTGTAAGCTCTGTTCGCTTTGGCCATCAATGGTATTGTTGAGGTACTGACAGAGGGGATGTTATTACATTATACGTGGATGATGATCAATCTCTTTTTGCTGCTTCCAGGATGTCGGTGCAGGAGAGAAGACTTCAACTGCTATTGATAAAGTTGTGAATGGACGACGAATCGTGGCCTTCATGTTTTCTCCAACGAAGACTGTAGCGGTTAATTTGCAGAACCCGTGCGGATTCATCCCGACCCAGACCTGTATCGGTACGATAAGAGATTACATGTAGGGGAAGAGACGGGTTTTTAGGACTCATTTTTGACAAAGACTGACTGGTACCTCACCTTCGTGCTCTCAAGACTGATGTCTCTGGACCATGGATCTACTGAAAGTCCTCTCGCACACCAGTGGGGGGTGATTCGCGCTATACTCCTCTATCTTCACCGCTCACTATCCTTTCGAAAGCTTGAATATAGATGTGAAGGTACTCCTACTGCCACACCCACTCGCTGCGGATGCTGGATTCGGTACATCATGGCTGGGTGTCGTCTGGAACCGGGGCGTTCAGGTCATCTCCCATCCCAAGTCTATTGGTAAGATGCTGGTGGACCCCTCCCACTGGATCTCAAACGCAGTCCCTCCTGGTAAGATGTGGTATCGGCCTCCAACGCCTCCCTGACCAAGAGCTTGCCGTGCTGTGTCTTTGATTCAGGATCGCCAACTTTCAATGTAGTCGGGTCACTTAGGTCTTTTTTAAAAAAGCTTTCGCCTTCACCTTAGGTGAAGGAAGTATTTTGAGGGTCTTACTAAGCATTTGTGCCGCTGATCCGAAAATCGTAGTTGGTCACTCGTTAGCGGTAAGTTTTCGCGCAATTTGCAATTTGGCAATTTGGCAATAAAATGCAATACAAATTGCAGAATGAGAACCAGGACGTCGTTAGAGACCTGTTTTTGGACCAAAATTGAGCTTATTAAGAGGCATAAAATGTATTGAGTACTCCGTGGTTGTATCTGTTCGGATACTGATCTATAATGGAATTAGAGAAAGTGGAAAAAATGGGAAAAATATAAAAGGAATATTTTGGCCTTAAAGCCTGAGTTATTAATAATTAAAACAAAATTTTAATTAGTTAAAAAAAGTAAAAATAACAAACAATGTGCAGGACACATTTAATTAACGGAATTTGTGCAAGGGTGGGACTAAAATTATTGCGTTAGAAACAGGTATTTCAATGAAAAATGCTTAGGATAAGGACCATCAAAATCTTCCTCACGTAAGTGAGCCCCCCCCCCCCCCTCCAGCCTTTTGTCGCCCGAAGTGACCCGAGGATTTAATCCAGAAAAAACATCAAAAATTTCAAACAACGAAACCGAGTCTCCTCGCGTATTTTGGAAAAATAACAATTAGAACACAAAAAAAAATCCCTTACTTGCGATAGCGAGCGTTCACAAGTTGAAAAAAAAAATCGAATATCCTAGTCGTCTACGCCATCGACGTCCTCATGCCCATCTTCCTCGGTCGTTGTGATTGCACATCCTAGGGGAGCAATCGCCAAAGCGCCGAACAAGAGTCTGCAGGCGTGACAGCGGCAGCGATGTCGAGCAGTTCGTCTTGCATCCGACTGCATCCATCATGAACTTTGCGGGGCGGGAGGCAGGGTTTGGAAGGGATAAGGCGCCAGTTGGTCCGTAGCCGTAATGGTCGGCCGAGGGTCACCCAACTCCTTCTTCACAGGCCCCTCCCAGACGAGGCCCTGTAGCTGGGCTCGCATAATGTTGCTGGGTGGTGGCGTTGAAGTCGGGGGGGCCAGTGCTGCTCCAACCTTCTTCTTTTGACGTGCCGTCCACCTCGCCTGCGGCAGAGAGCAGGTATATCCGTAAAATTCTGCTCACGAACGGCACAGCACGTCCAGGCTCTCTTGCGTCAGCGGACCAGGGCTTTCGTTGGGGGATTTGGCTTGTGCGGGAGTGTACCCAAAGCGTCGAGGGTTGCCTGGTCGGCCGCCTGGAACACAGGGCCAAAGCTTGCAAACTTGCCCCCTTCCTGAAGAGGGCGCAAGTGTGGTCGCAAACCAGTCAGAGCATGGAAGGACGTGAACACATCCGCGTGAGAGCCCAGTTCATGCGTGGGAAGCTGAACGTTGAAGTCGTCTTGCCAAGCTGGAGGCACGTGTTGTGTGCTTTTTTTTTAGGACATTGGTCGCCACCTGGAGAGGGTTCTCTGGGGTCGCGGAAGCTTGGGTGCTCGTCGGCAGCTTGTTTCCACTCAAGATGTTTTGTCAGGGGACTTGTCCGACGACGAGGTCCTCTCCGTTCGCGGATTGTGTCTTCAGCTCACGACGACCCAGGTCGCGAAACTCCTTGACGAGGGGAGGGAAGGTTAAAAGTGGCCCATGTCTCCTTCGAATTCCAGTTTCGGTTTCTTTGAGGGTTTCTTTCAGAGGATTTTGGCAGCTTTCAGGGAGTGTTGTAGCAAGCTTGAAGTCTCGATGTCCGGTTTGTCAGGGCCTCTTTCCTTGCCTCCGCCAGATGAACCAGTTGGGTTCGCGAGGGTTTTCTTGGGGCCTGGTGAACCCACGCATGGCCATGGTGAGAGGAGATTCCTTTATCCGCCAGCGTGAGCGGCCCACACCATGCTGCTCCTTGAGGCGTCTATTTTCCCATCGAGAGTAACCACTCCACTCTCCAGCTTCTCGCTAACCTCTCCACGACTCGATCACGGAAGCGATCTTCTGGCTCTTGTTGAGTGGAGGCACTGCGCAACTTGTTGACGACATGAAGGGCTCCAGCAGCCCTTATGGGTACATCACGTCGGCAGCAGTACGTCGAGGTCGGGAGGAAGCTGGATTTTCAACTCAGAAATTTCGTTTCCATGTGGACCGCCTCAATTATTCGATTTACACTCCAGGTCGTGCTCACCCGCGTGCAGACTTCATTTGGCTGTTGCCATCACGCAGAAGAAGCATTCTTCGGGGAATAGGAGCGCTGGCGCGGCGGGGGACTCGAGGAGGCGGGGCGGTGGCAGCCTAGAAGTAGAGATGGATACAAGCTTTTATTTTTAGTCGGGAAGTAATGGAAAACTACCAATGAGGAATATACTTTCAGGAAATCATATGCATGAAAATAATTATAGCAAATAAGATATTTCTCGAAACATCAATTTAAAAGTATCAAAGAATGTTTATTAGCGTAAAAGCCCTCGCGGCAAGCGGCCCACGCTTTCCACTCCACTAGACAAGGCGAGTTAGATTTATCATCCATCTGCGAGTTTATCCGGAAAATCAGTGGCCACGCACTTAGCGCTCCCTAATCTTGAATCACTAGACATATCAAAGCAATATTTTCATTGTCGAAGATTTTTTCGAAAAAAAAAAAAAAAAAATTCTTCTTTACCTGAAGGTCCGGGGTGGGCGGCCTCCGCCGCAAGGTCCTGTTGTCATCTCCGTACTGCCTCGCGAATTTGTGGGCTGGATGTTAGCAAGCACTGCGGTTGCCACGACCAATCGTCCCCCTTCTAGGAGGACCTCTGTGGGCCTCTACGAATCGCCTTTCGAAAAGCCCACCTGGGGGGTGGGGGGGGACCAGCATACTCCGACATCTCCTGGGCGTCGAGGTCGAAGGACCACATCTCCGGTAGTTGCACCGCAAAATGGACACACGATTTCATTTGCGAAGACCTGGGAAGGAAAATGTGCGAATAATAAATGAATTTATTTATTACGGGTTTAATAGCTATGTCATAAAATTATAGCAATGAAATTTACATTATTTGCGAAATCATACCGTTATGTCATAAACTACGACATGGAGGGGGACAGTCACGAGAAAAGTTACCATTTTCTATTAATCAGACGGTTATAGGCCTTATGAGAAAGATTACAGCCAGAGAACATTTCATGACTTTGATGTGAAATAAGGCCAAAAATATTCCTTTTATATTTTTTTCCATTTTTTTCCACTTAGCTCTAATTTCCATTATTTAGTTCAGTAATGCGAAACAGATACAACCACGGAAGTAATAAATAACATTTTATGCACTCTTAATAAGCTTCAAATTTGAGTCCAAAAACGAGGTCTCTACGACGTTCTGGTTTCATTCTGCAATTGGTAATTGCCAATTTTATTGCCAAATTGCCAAATTGCAAATTTTGCGCGAAAACTTCCGCTAACGAGTGAACAACTACGATTTTCGGGATCAGCGGCACAAAATGCTTAGGATAAGACCCTCAAAAATACTTCCTTCACCTAATGTAAGGCGAATCGCCCTAAGTGACCTAACTAATGGGCGAAGAAGCTTGGTTTCGATTGACAGCTATTATGAGGCCGCTATCCTTCCTGCTTGTCTTTTTTTTTTTTTTTTTTCGGATCTGCCCGCCAGAGGCCTACGACAGTCGGTCCATGGCTTCTCCCAGAAGTAGTCCGTCGCAAAAGCCTTACGCTCTCAAAGGGTCCTTACCTCCTCAGGCTGAGATGTGCCCAGTTTTTAGGACCACTTTGCACACATCAGAGTTCGGTCCCTCTTGTCTTTACTGATGGTTCCAAAATCAGACGAAAGGAGTTGGATACGGTGTCGTATCCCATAGTTTTTACAAAGGGTCAGCCTTTCCAAGGTGTTTCATATGTTTTTACGGGCTGAAAATAAGATGCTATTTTAATGCTATCCATGCTTATTTTACCCTTCCGGATGTTCTCTACAATTTAGTGATCTTGTAGTGCTCTTCAAATCACTATGTAATTTAAACTCTCACCTCCGCTGGTTAATGCCATCCTTGGAATGGCTTTATCTGCCAAGGAGGCGGAGGTCGACGGTCAGCTTTTGTGGGTACCGTCACATGTAGGTGTTGCCGGTAAGGGAGTGATGCCTTGGCAAAAGCGCAGCTAGAAGACCAGCTCGATCACATTTTTGCAGTAGTGCCCGGCTACGGCACGGCGCTCGACCAATCCATAGATCAGTTCACAAACAGTTGGCAGGAACGTTGGATACTATAGGGCAAAATAAACTGCGCAACATCGCACAAAGTACGAGGATGGAGCTACTGCGGTTTCTCTCCCGGAGATGGGAGATGCCTGGCACGATGCGTATGGTCACACTCTTATTACTCATGGGTTCCGCATGGAGCGGGGGCCAACTACTTACTGTGATGATTGTTGGTCCCCTTAACTGTGCGGCATTGCTGTCCGAGTGTCCCAGGCTTGGGGACCTACGTGTGCAATTTTTGTCCCGGTGTCGCGGGTCGGACGGTGCTTACCGTCTCTCCCTGGCATTGGGAGGAGAGGTGTTTCTCCCAGGGACACGAAGTCCATACATTTATTGACGGAGGGCTGGCATTGTCAACAATTTATGATGTTTTTAATATTAACTTATGATGTTTTTTATGTACTCTTGTCTTTATGTATTTCGTTCTTTTAAATATTTTATTCTATCTTAAATTTGTTTTTTAGTTTTATTTTACATGCATCTTCTGGTAGGCAGGCGTCAATAACCCCGCAGTTGCGGCCGCCTTAAAACTAAAATCAATCAATCAATCAATTACGTTAGTTAACTACCAAATGATACACACAGACAACAATAAAAGGAAAAAAATAGCTAAAATATAAACAATGGAATAAACGGTAGTCTAATAAAAGTCATTTTGAATGTAATAAAACGTTGATTATTGTGATATTGTTTTAAAATATTTTATCTTTCCAAAGCTACATGCTACACTTAAATTACAGTAACGGTGATTATTATTGACCGTCAAAAAAGACAATATAAAGGTATGTTATTAAAAAAATATTATGGGAGATAAAAAATCTCTAGGACGTGCAACGTACCATTGGGCAGAGTAGTTAAGCAAAAACCCGGGGCTGCATGAAGGATTCTGAAACCAAAAAAAGCTGGGAATTTTTTAGTTAAATTTAAAAGATGGAGCCATACGCTATTGCGCCATGTGGCCTTGGTTATAATTCTTCCGTGGCATTAGTCCATGAGCCTGTGTTAGGTGTGAACCGTTACCCCCTTTTACAAGGGCTAGTGTGACATACCACAGTTACCCTTCCCTAGGTACCATCATCGACTAACCCAAAAAGGAACGATGAACAAACTCCTGTTTTGGCCGGGACGCCGATGTTCATGACCGGCTTTGAATCAGAGCACGCGATTTTATAGCTATCGTTCAAAGCCACTCACCACTGAGGCGCTAATTCTAAAGTCACATGACATCATTCTGACCCATAGGATAAGATTTATCACACTGCAAAGATGCTCTTAGATCTAAGCCTTCTGAACTCAGCTATAGTATTGATATCAATGAAAACTTTTGTTTTTAGGTCAGATTAACTGAAAATATTATATTACGTCTCCTATTCGAGGATTAGGAAAGGGGTTGTTATAGGCCACACTCCCATAAAATTTAAATCAACACATCAGGAAGTGGTTACAATTTGAAACGGATGAAAGATATTACAACAGTGTGATATCATAAGGACAAGACAATACCCTGTACGTACCTCTTTTAATACCCGAAGTTTGGGCCTATCACATGTAACCCGTGCAATTTAGCATACCCATTCGCTGTAGGGCCTTGGCGATGTCCCCAAGATATCATATTTTTTTACTTATGGTCATCAAACTTGTGCTGGTGCAACCTAAAGGTTTCGAGAACAGCAGATGAGCATGCTCCATCCTGTTGACAAAAAATGAGCACTTTATATAATGGTTAGGTAATCTGCAAGGTCAGTTTTAAAATTCATAAGTGGTTAACTTTACCACAACCACCATGTATCCTTGGTTAACTAGTCAGGGTGGCAGTAAAATACAAAATATAAGAATAAAAAATCTTCCCTTAGGTAGTAATTAGCCTACATGAACAGTAGAACATACCAATAATACATAAACATAAATTACGAGCGAGCGCGAAGCGATCGTGGAGTCCTTGAGGATACGGGATTTTTCTCACTTAAGCGGCCGACCCGCCCGGCCCGACCCGACCGTCACGCTTTTCAGGAGATATATTTTGGAATCACGCTTCCGATTGACACAGCGTTCTTCGCCATCTGATTAGCTCCATCAATCCCTTTTGTGCTGACTGTTTTGTCTCACGTGAGGGTCAGCATGGCGCGTGCCGGCGTGAGGGGTGTCAGCACAACGTATCTTGCTATAGCTGAGAAAACGGCCAGTACCGACTAAGTTGAATTTGGATGTGTGGTTTTGAGACCACACACCTAGCAATGTCACACAGGTCAAACTCGGGCGACTACGGGCTCGCTCGTCCCTCGCGATTAAGGCGGTCTTAATAAAATAATTACATGACACCTAAGCGGCGATGTTTCACGGTTGTCTATTCATCCCTTTCAAAATCACATTTCACTACCATGCTCAGGCTGCACCGTGGGTCTCCCGGACTCTTCAGGCATGGCGGCCAGGCAAGAATAGGGCTTGATCTGTGTGCGCCTGTGTAATAATTAAACAAAGGTTAAAATAGCAAGAAAGTGGTTACTGTTTGCGTCATTCTCTACTATTGTAAGTGGCGATTGCAGCTTATAGATTTATGATGGTATATCATTATTATTTATTTATGGTCATATCATGTAATAACTAAATCTAACCTAAATTAACCTATCTACATTATCCTACCCTCCATCAACTCACCATGTGAGGCTGCAACGGGGTCCCAGACTCTTCCCACATTTATAGGTCCTGCCAGAGGGCTGTTCCTGTGAAGAAGTTAAACAGAAGTGTTGCTTAGTTTAAATTAATAACAAGGCTTAACTTGCGGAGAATGGTTATGTTAGGTACCTTGCTGCAGATAGGTTTGTGTGTGATCTGAAAGAATTCTATACGCTAATCGTCAGTTTAGCGAAAAGCAAAATCACTTTGCGGGCCACACTTACATTACTTTTGTTTATGGGATTAACAAAAATTCTAAAGGCCGCTGTGAGAGCAAACATTACATGTAAATGATCAACACGTCTACGAACGTGACAATTTCAATTAATTTGAATAACAAGTTTCTTTCAGATATTAGTTGGATGCCTACAAACAACAAAAAATTACCTAACATAATAAGCCGGTGATATTTACCCGCGTTACAATTCCGGTCACTTCCTGGTGTCTGAGACACTGAATATGAGTTCCTTGACTGAAGTTTAGTGCTTTTTTATGATGGCTACATTGTTAACAAGGAAACGACGACCTAGGCTTTGGAGGATAAAAATTACAAAAAAAAGAGACCGGTGTCAACCGAGTTCTCCGGAAATTAATAATATCTCCATTGAAAAAAGAAACATTTGCCAGGAAAAACATATCAGTGTCTCAGAAAATGACGCGCAGTCCTCGCCCCCCCCCCCTCCATGTTTACAAAAAGAGATATCAGTATTGATTACAATTGTAAGGTAACTATTGTACAGCTTAGGCATACAGGGGCGCCTACACAAGCCCGCAGTTTAAAGCCGCAGCTAGAAGACAGCTCTATCACATGTTGCAGTGCCGGCTACGGACCTACGCTTGCAAATCCATATAGATCAGTTCACAACAGTTGCAGGAAACGTGGATTAATCTAGGGCAAAAAAAACTGCGCACCATACGCCAAAGTCACGAGGACTGGAGCTACTGCCGGTTCTCTCACCGGAGGATGGGAGACTGCCTTGGCACTCGATTGCGTATTGGTCACACTCTTATATACTCATGCGGTTCCTCATGGAGGGGGGCCACCTCCTTACTTGTGATGATGTTTGGTCCCCTTAACTGTGCGGCACTTGCTGTTCGAGTGTCCCAGTCTTGGGGACCTTACGTGGTGCAATTTTTGTCCCGGTGTCGGGGGTCGGACGGTGCGTACGTCTCTCCTGGCATTGGAGAGAGGTGTTTCTCTCCGGGACATGAGTCCATCCTCTAGTGAGAAGGGCTGGTTCCTTCTCAACAAGTTATGAGGTTTTAATATTCACTTATTATGCTTTGAATGTACTATTTGCTCGTTTTCTGTATTTTGTTATTTTAATATTTTGATTTATCTTAAAATTTGTTTTTTAAAATATTACTTTTCATGTATCTATGGTAAGCACGGCGTCAATAAACCCCGC
Organism: Chionoecetes opilio; assembly: GCA_016584305.1. Classification (NCBI taxonomy): domain Eukaryota; kingdom Metazoa; phylum Arthropoda; class Malacostraca; order Decapoda; family Majidae; genus Chionoecetes; species Chionoecetes opilio. The sequence goes on from JACEEZ010017202.1 coordinate 52,920, forward strand.
AGGTTGCGGCGCCTTAAAACTATATATTATCTATCTACCTATCTTAGTGTCATCAGCAAACATGTAATTATGTCCACTGTCTAATCCCACTATATAAGTCGTTGATGTAAACACAAATAATAAGTCTGTAATCTTTTCTTAATCAGATTTATTCGCCGGAGAACTCGCGGTGGATTTAACTCTTTCATTATTTGTACATTTTTCACCTTCACTGTTTGTATTAAGTTATACATTCTGCGTCGTCTTTTTTTTTTTACATAATGATGTGAATATAGGCTCACCACAGAGTTATATACCTAGAAAGCGAGTCCCGCTCCCGCTGTAGTGTGAGGAGTGACGCCGCAGCCTAGCGCGGCGACCATCTGGCTTATCAAACCTTATTCCCAATAGTTTTCCCCAACCACATTTGACATGAAAAAAAAACTAGTGACACCATCGTCTTCCTGAGAAAATTTGGATTCGTTATTGATAAAATCTGCAAGCAATATATGAATTATACGAAAATGACGGCTACTTAAAGTAAAACGCAAAACATTTGTTCTTTCAACTCCTTAGTCACGTCAGCTATTTATCCTTGTACTATATGTTAACACGGTTCCTGAATCTACACACGTGCCTGATTATGTTGGTCTAGGATACTTGCCTTCCGGGGGTGATTTTTTTTTGTTTGTCACTATCTAGGCAGTGGTTTTAACCTGGGGTACCTGTACCACCAGGGGTACGAAACCTACACTGGGGCTACAGAGACATTGCTGACCAATAAGCAATTCATATATAAGGAAGTGGAATTATATATTTATAATTATTTGTCTGTCAACAATAATGGTCCTTAACCACCGGAGTCATCATTAACCCGTTAAAAAATGCGGATACTGTGTGACAATACTCTGTGTACGCGGACTTGCAGAATTTTTAGTCGCTAAACAAACTTGAATATAGGGCTAATGTATTCGCCATATATTTGTGCAACGCAAAAAAGATTTTTGTTTTCTAAAGTCTGTCTTTATTCTATGATTGTACTTGAAAGTAAAAAGCGTTGAGGTTTTAGGAACCATGGTACAGCTCGTCACGAAAAAAAGGGCCGCAAGGGTTTCCTCTTAATAGTCCATGAGCCAGGCAGATATGGGTACCCCGGGGGGACAAACACGAAGGGTATAAAATTTTATAGAGTGACGTAAAAACTTTAAGTATGATACCCTTCCCCACTGGAGTTTAGCTATTTTTTGATGCAATGGGGGTGCTACCCATAAAAAAAAAAAATTTAGGTGACGCTCGGGGTTTTCCTCATTTTCTTTAAAATCAATCACAGATCTTTGCGAAACTTTGGACATTTGTAAAATTTGTTTTTACCAAGTTGTTCCTAGGTTTTTTTAAAATTTTCCTCTTTTATTTGGGGGTTTTACCCTAAAAAAAAAAATTTGGGTTTTTTCCCCCATAAATTGGAAAAAATCCCTAAATTGGGAGAAATTAAAAAAATATATTCTAACAGCTCTTGTACAAATTTTGATTTCTAAAAGAGTTTTTCCGATGTATTTTTCAATTTTCCCCCATTTTTGGGGGTTTATTTCTTTTTGGGGGTTGATTTTTTGTATTTTGGGGAAATTTTTTATTGGAAGGAGCAAAAATATGTAGAAGGGGTTTCCCCTTTTAAATGTTTTGTTTTTTTGTTAGTAATTTTTAAGGGTGATATTTTTTTTGCAGTGTGTGCTGACGTCTGACGGCATGAGCAACCATCAGCGGGAAGAGGCCGGATCGACTGTTCATCCACTGCTTGATGATGAAGCGATGTTTCGGGTGTCACCACAGGATTGACTCCGGAACACATTGCTGGGGGTCAGAGATCGGCAGCATGATCCGCCTGGAAGCAGCAAGGCCCTTGAAGAAGAGGAATACCAAAATAATTATCACCGAAAATGTCTATTCTTTACAATAAAGAAGTCATGGATTTATCCTTCCCAAGGGTGTCAAGATAGAATCGCAAGGTCGAACCCAGGGGAGGGCATAAGGGATGCCCCTAGTACTAGCGGGTGTATGCCAAAGTATGTTCTTCTGCGAGAAGCAAGCAAGTACATGAAAGCAGAAAAAGCAAGGGAGCCACTCACCCATTTTGGAGCTAGAGCAGATGAGAAGACCCGCAAAAAAAAACAGAACAAGGAAATAACCAGGAATCCTTGGTTTTTAGCAGAGCCCCTTTTTGCTGCAGAGGGTCACTACCAAAATCGTGCTACAAACTTTTCACAAAAGAGTTCCCCCCGGCCCCCGGTCGGGCGGGTTTGAAAAATCAGAAAAAAGCGAGGGAGACGCTACAAAGAGGCTGAGAAAGAAGCCCTCGAGGAACTTTTTGTATTAAGGACTAAATTTATTCCCCAACCCAGAGGTACTCCCTATGATAAACCTCACATCTAGGCTTGAGAGATCCATGAGTCCCGGGGTATTATCCAACTAAAACCGCGACAAAAAAACATTTTTTGCCGAAAGTTTAAAAACCCGAGGGGGGGAAATCACTAGCTTTGCCCCAGATGAGAAAGGAAAGCTTCAACTACCACGCAGCCTCTCAATGAGACCTTCCCCGACAAGCCCCAAAAAATGAAAAAGTCGCAAGAAGAAAGAGCGCTAACTCTAAATATTTAACCAAAGCAGGAATGCGCTAGGAATGAATCAATAACAAGATGTGAGCCCCATCCCTCCCGATAAAAATCAAAGTTATTCCTGAGCGTCACTAAATTTCCCTGAACCCTGTGACAGGAGAGTGTGAGTGTCAAACTCCCTCTGAAAGAGCTCAACGTTTGCCACATCCTTGGGCAGTGATTGGGTCTTTGCTTTTCCCAGTGGCAAGACAAAGCCACCCAAGCAGTACTGCTTCCAATCTTAAAGTGTTTGACGGGAAAACAGAACTGATCCGAACTCTGAATCGTTTTGGCCACTGGGTCCTACTCAATTTTTGAGGAGATCGAACAGCCCTTTGTATCCAGAAGCTGGAAAGTTAAAAGGTGACTTTCCCTGCCACAAACATCTACCCTGGTGTGTTCACAACCCTGGCCTGGGAAACCGACCGACTTGAAGAGACATAAGGGAGCAGGTACTTTCACAGAGTCAAGGCATTGGGGGTCCATTCCAGGTTTCAGGCCTCTGTCCCAAGAAGGTCCGCCAGAGATTAAAACCCCAAATAAAAGCATCACTCGACCGCATAAATTCGCCAAAAAACAATTTTTGGGCGGCGGGCAGGGCCCCCCGGGTTGAGACTGCGTATTTCGACACTCCCAAAAGGGTAGGTTTAAAAGCCCCAAAAACCCCAATCTGGCTTCTTACTCGAATGTCGACCTTTGAAACCCCAGCCCTCACAGTTGGATGGGTTCAACATCAAAATCCGCAGAGACATTGCAGTGGCCGGACACTGAAGTACCTGCCACTATAAAGCTCCCGCAACGAAAAGTCCCCCGTTAAAGAAGTCTTGGAGCAAACGCATGCCCCCAGCGTCCCTTACAGCTTAAAAAAGATTTGTGCTGTTTGATCAAGCACTCTATGCCAAACTGCCCAGGTTTTTTTGAAAAAAAGAAGTTCAAAAAATTTCATCAGGATGGGGTCTCCCACAATCTGCAATCTCCTTCCCCATAGGAAAAAGGTTTCAGGATCAGGTCTTAGAGATCTTTTGTGGAACAGGTGTCATGCGAAGGATCATGTCAGGGGTGATGGGCGGCGGAGGACAAAAGAGAAATGAGACTGCACAAACTCGTGTATGAAGCACTGATGGGCTTTCATGGAAAAAGGGTTCCCTTCCCTGGCTAGAAGAAAAACCCTTTAAGGGACATACCCATCTGGATGGAACACGAAAAAACATCAAAAAGCTTCCACAGCAATGTGTCTCAGGGAACCTTTCAAAAGCGATGGAGAGGAATCATGCAACAAACCTGAACTCTTCCCCCAAATTATCTTGGACCCTAAGAGATGAACCAACCCTTTAGCATTTGGATGTATACCTGGGCAGGGTTTAATCATGCTGGACCTGGTTCGAGCCTCCAGAGAAGGAACGGATGCTTCACCCAGGAGCAATCCGACAGATGTACCGTGGTGTTTTGCCCTGACAAGGTGAACTATGCCCCCATTCCGGCCTATACTAGCCATGATGTTGACTGCCCCTTTTAACAACCCCGAGGTCATAACATTCATGCAAGGTGGCTTTTTTGGTCCGACGGTAGCAAGAATCCCTTGGACGGATTCCTGTGGACCAGCCATCGAAAGACGATCAACAAAGACAAAACCCGACCCGGGGGGACAAAGGCTTCAGCCGAAAGGGTTTAGCTGTCGCCAGGTACTACCTGCATCGGGGTATCGCGCAATATTTAGGCGCTCAGGGGCCCTGGATAGGCCCAAAAAAATACTGACTTTTAGCCACCCGACCCACAGAGCCCAGGGTTGAAGAGATGAGGCGATGTCCAATCTTTTGTTAACTGATGGAGACCAGCTGGTTAACCCCTTTTAACGCAGACAAGGAGTCTTGTCAGTTTGTCAACTGCGACTACAGCACCACCAAAGTGCCAAAAACCTTTAGGGGGTACAAAAGGGAGGATGCTATCAAGCCTTCAAGGAAAAAGCGCCTGGGGACCGATACGCCAACTATACAGTTTCATGACACGATGACGAAAACGAAACTGAGAAAAGTTCACTAACATCAGAAGAAGCCACGCTCACAAGGCCAGCCAAGGAGGTATCTTTAAGGCGACAGGGAAACCATTTGGCCAGATGATCCTTGTTGCTGAAACAGAAAGCTCAAAATAGTGATGTCTTGGCTCACCCCCGGGGCCTTTGCCATGGGCCTTGCCACGGTGATGGGCTCTCCGCAAGACCAACAAAGGTGCCCTAGCAAGGGGGTTGGAGAGGGAAAGTTTCTCCTGCAGAGGTGATCCCCCACCCTTGACCATAATTTATGGGATGAGCCTGGGCCAGAAATGAAGGGGAAAAGACAACACTTTTTTACAGCTTGCAGGGACAGCACTGAGTCCGTTGTCCCTGAGGGTGCTAAGAGCAGGGCCCTTTATGTTGTGTTTTACGTTAAAGGAGACATCCATCAAAGAGCAGAAGACCCAAAAGAAGGCAGGCACAGGGATCCCTTTTCAAGAAATTTAACCTGGGCACAACATCCAGCAGTGGAAAATTTCTCGGTAGTTTCCCCCAAAAAAGGCAAACTCATCAAGTTTTGGTAAAGAATGGAAAAAACCACAGCACAGGGAGAAGCTCGAGGGCGGGGCTGTATGCAATTTTGAGCAGCTCTGCTTTAAGATCACCAAAAAGCATGGGAAGAGGCTCCTGAGCTTTAAATCAAGTCAAGAAAAAGCAACACACGCCTCCCTTTTCCCCTGCACTTATGCAGCAGAATTTTGGGGACAAGTCTGCATCATCACTGCGAGGATACAGATCATGGTCCTGTGTCTGGGCAGTGCCACAAGATCCCCCCACCGTTGAAGTGCGGGTCGAAGAAAAACCCGGGCAAGATTCTGGATATCACCACACGAGCCCTACACTGGGAGGCCGTGGTGATTCATTGATTGGTAGCATGCCTTTACGGCTGTGTACCCTCAGTGCATTCGCGGCCGGGGGGGAAAATGACGACATCAAGCAGGTGAAGATGGCAAACATACCAGGATGCTTTCCACGAATTGGGCGCTCTGGGAAGTGTCCCTGAACTCTTTTAGAAGCTAAGGAAATCACCCGCCACATGTTTCCCGCCATTACCCACCAAATGAGGGAACAAAACTTCTGTATGAGCGTTCGTGCGAGAAAGTGGAGAGGTGGGTAAGTAAAAATCCTCCTTGTGAGGGGCTGCCTCTTTATCAGCACTACGTGCAAACTACCAGGCTGCGATCTGGAGGAGAAATCTGACCCGCCATTTTTTGCGAACCCCAAAAGACTGCGGGTGGGGACAAGAGGACGGCAAGCTTGCTGTAACTGGATGCGAGGCTCACCCGCCCGATGCTGTTAGCAGCTACTGTCCTGCAAGTGTGTGCGGTCATGCGAACTCCCAAGGCACTTGCCCAATGGCCCGAAGGTACGGACATGGCAGGTTACAGACATGCCCGAACAAGGCTATTTAAGAAGAGCCGGAGCACAAAAAAGTCAGATTCCCCAGTTGACGTAGATGAAAAGAGGGGGGTTAATTTGGCCATAAAGAAGTACAAGCCCATGGCATGTTAGTGTGTATTTTTCAGGACTTGATTTAAAAGTGAAATTACTATATCATTTTAGTGACATTTTGGCATTTCCTGTCCCCCAAAATTTTACATTTTAAAAAATTTTTGAATTTTCGGTAGGGTGTGTCTATTTAAGAAGTGTAACGACCATTAAGTACCAGGTGCAAAGGGGTATATATCAAAACATAAAAAAGAGACATGTAGCAAACTAAAAACACCCAAAGAATTATCACCCCCCGGGGGTACCGATATCCCAAAATTTGGGTCTTGGCTCATGGGCTAAACCTCTGCCCGCGATAAGAGAGACTGTCGACCACACCTTCCATGCGGGCCTGGGTCACTGGCCTATGTGGAACCCCCGGGTCATCTAGGGAAAAATAGTGTTTCCAGATTTCACCGGCCGAAAAATTTCCCACCTTTTTTTTAAATTTGGGGGCCCCCAATTGGGATACTCGCGTATTTTTAGTGAGGACCAAATGGGCATAGCCGCGCTTTTACGGGGTTTAAAGGGGGGGAAATCCCCCGTGAATTTTAAATTGCACTACGGTAAGAATAAATTTTTATGTTGTGTATATTAGTACTCTTTCTTCACTGAAAATTTTAAGTTGATAGAGAAAGGAAAAAATTTTAAAAAATTAAAAAGCTATTTTTGTCGGTTTTTTTGGGGAAAATTTTTAAATTTCATCTTCTCAGCCCTTTTTTGACCGATTTCCTTGTGACATGAGATAGATAATTCATTTATTTTTAAAAAATTTTTTTTTGAGAATATTTTTAAAATTTTTTTTGGATTTTTTTTTTTTAATCGTTAAAAAAAAAAAAAAAAAAAAAAAAAA